>NW_021011538.1:1574784-1817951 GCF_003987935.1 Bombyx mandarina
TATTATAGAATTCCTGTTGAGTGTGATTTTGTAACACAACAAAAATTAGGTATAATTTTGCTATTGCTATAAACAAATATAAGTTGTAATAACGAGTACTTTTATGGTTAAAATTTATCTTACCTTTTTGACGTTACACTCAAATATGGTCTCATTAAATTAATCAATTCATTCACAACACCTTTGCTCAGAAATCTATAGTCAAATTCGTAATTATTGATCTTCGCCATGTAATTCAGACGATCTTTATTTTCCTAACCATATGATATCGGCCTCACTATCACTATCTGCATCACAATCCATTATCATTTGAAATAATTCCATATCACTATCATCACTGCTACAATATGCCAATATGAAGAGAAACAATTATTAAATTATAGCGATTTACTTTCGAAAGATAAACATGTAACCGGCCGATTTTGACAGATAAGCGAATGCCCATACTAGAGATAGCGCCGCCTACCGGAGAGTTACTTAAAACTCATATTGAAACGGAAGTAAGCACGATTTGTATGAGCGTTCTATCTTTAGCAGGCTATCCGTCCTCCCGACGATGGATAGATAAATCCGATAGGAACTGCTGCCCGTCGATAGGTTATTGGAACGTAAGTAAGGACAAAAATATAGATTTGTCTATCTTTAGTAACCGAAACTAGGGATAGATAGGTTATTGAAAACGGCCGTTAGTGGCAAGAAACTCATTTTTCAAGTTGGTAAATTATCGACCGATATCCGAGGCTATTTTCTGACATTACCGTACCGTAATGAGGTTGTAAACAACACTGTCTAATTAAACTCCTTAATCGCAAAACTCAAACGGTAACCGCTTTTAAAACAAAACCTCGCAATTTTCGAACGGCCACCGCGTAAATAGCCTTCGTTATATCGGCGCGGCGATCGCGGCTCATTACCTTCGCCCCCACTCCCTAATTAGACACCCTTCCTTCGGGCCCGCCGGCACCCTCGTGCACGCCGGATTGTTTTCTAATAATTCCTTTATTTCCGTACAGGTTAAATTTCTAATTACCCTTTCACGTTACAAATCGTTTTCGCTGTCGAGATAAGATTGAATGAAAAAATCACTTAAACAAGGCGCCCGTATACGCAAAAACAACACGTTTCTCATGTAAAGTAAAATTAAAGCACAAAAATCTCGGCATATTCAAAGTAAACTTAGAATAGGTTTCCAATTAATCGATTTGCTATGGAGAAATTCGAATTGGCCCTCATTTCCGGTGCCCCACCACGAGAGGGCACACGCACAGAGCACCTGTGCGCTGCATCCGGCGAAGCCAATTACCGGGCCTTTTACCCTAAATAAAGCACCCTAACGATGGCAACTGGACACCCGTTAAATTTGCTCTGTGATTAATATCGTATGGAAATTTTATGTCATATGTTCCTGTATTGAAAAATTAATTAAACCCTGCTATAAAACAAATGCATTTTATTACGATTGATTTTTATTATCATTGTGGTCGTAAAGAACATTTAAGTTTTAAGAAAATATCGAGGCAACACCGTTGTATGTCGATATATACTTTTTTAAACAGTCCATCTACAATTTTAATTCATCTTCAATAAATTCGTAAGTCTTTGCTTGCACATGTGTTTAAAATTCAAATAAGAATTTATGACTTTAATTATAGTCGTAAATAATAAGAACACATACTACGTGTGATAGGTATGCAACAATGAAAGATGAAGTGCAAACCTTCGAACGCTATCCAGCACGATCCATCTCGGTCAACAACTAACAAGCGGACACGAATTCAACATTCAGTCCCAACACAATCGTAACAAAGCTCTAAATCGTTCAATTCGATCAACATTGATTAGACAGCATGCGATTAATATTTACAACTTTATCCATTGGTGAAATAAGGTACATAATGGTCTAAATAAATACTGCGATTGATAAGATCTGCGCAGGATACTCGGGCCCTCACCTGTTTTATTTATTTAATCAAACTGAACGACAGACAATGCTATTGTACAGTCTGATTTATTGCCCGAAGATTCCCTGAGAAATCGATAGTTGTTTAAGAATATATTTAGTTTTTCTTAATCAGTGAATCACCTCAAGCTTACAAATAGATTGCATTAATATTATTGTAATGTAAATAAGTAAGTAAATAATGGATTATTTTAATCACATTAAAATAAAGTTTAGCCCAGTAAAACTATAGTACAAATTGAATTGCTCTATAAAGAGAAACCACATTTAAAGCTATTACTTCACCAGTTTTTATGTTTTTTATATTTCAATATTCATTTATGTCACATGTATAACATATCATAACCTTTCTTTCTTTTAACAGTTATGTCATAAATCATACAGAGGTTACAGGCAATCCTTGCACTCTTAATCGTTGAATGTATGTAAGATGTTATTACTTTATACTGACAGTATGACGTCTTGTAGAAGTAGGAATGCTTACCGATTATAAGGATTTGGAACAGAAGATATACTGCACAATTGAAACTTAGACCTCATGTCTCAAGGTGGGTGACGGTACTCAGATGTGAGCTCCGGTAACCATCCGGTCATCGTCCTCGTCGAACCCGTCGCTTGCGACGCAGGGCTCGATGAGTAATTTCACCCTCAGACACAGCCCACTGAGTTTCTCGCGGGATCTTCTCAGTGGGTCGCGTTTCCGATCCGGTGGTAGATTCTGCGAAGAACAGCTCTTGCTAGGGTTCGTGTTAGCAACGTCATCAGGTTTGAGCCCCGTGAGCGCACCTACTGATTAAGGCTACGCTTATATAGCCTCTCAAGGCTAGGTAGGAAAAAGATTAGGTAGGAAAAAAAAAGGCAACCAGTTAACACTAGGTAGACCGTGAGCTCATTCAACAGTCAATACAAAGAAAAACAATTTCAGGAAGTAGAAATCAAATTTTCTTGTACGGCACGACATTAGAACTCATACTTTACAACCCCTATTCCACAAGTTCTCATTATACATACATGCACAAATATTTATTTGATTCGCAAATAAATAAATTTTCTATTATAATACCTATACCCATTCCTGTCACAATTTAAATTGAAATCACACAAAATCTTATGTTTAAGAAGAATAAATTTAAGAATTAAATTCGCTAAGTTTTAACAAAAAAATAAATAAAATAAATACCTTATTAAAATACTTTAGATTTAAATTCGTTTTTGCACTGTCATTTAAATTTTTCACTAATTAACAAATTAAATTTAAAACGAATTCGCTACTACTATTTATAAATTGGCAATGAAAAAAAAATTTAGATTATAAGTGTCAATTCACACTCAAATTGCTATCTGGTAAGCTATCCGGAACTTATTATATAGAATTATTGCCACAAATCTGGTTACATTGCTTACAAATGGACGCATTATAACATATTTTTATTCGTTTTATACCGAGTCAATAACCAATTAATTATGGTAACAGCGTATTTTATAACAGAACCAGCCATTGAATATATCGATATTTGCATAGTAGATTTTCTATTAACTATCTATCTAATAACGATAAAATGACTATAGTTTGATTAATGATACAACTTAATAACCAATACTAAAATCACGTGAGCGAAATAAAATGTTTAGTATTTATTTATAAATTTCATGTTTTTTTTTCTTCTTCTTTTCTTTCTACGCTGTGATAAAATACTTCCGTTGTCAATAGTATTTTATTAGTATAAATTTTGTTTATAATTTCGATCTTAGGTACGTTCCAGCAAGGAAGAGATAGAGTTAAAGAGAGAAATTAGTAAGTTTTACAATAACCCAAAAATTTAGAACGATTATTTTTTTGTCAAACAAACAGTTAGGCAGCGGCTTGGCTCTGCCCCTGGCATTGCTGACGTCCATGAGCGACGGTGACCACTTACCATCAGGTGGGCCGTATGCTCGTTTGCCTAACAAAGGCAATTAAAAAAAAAGTTACTTCTTGTGCACTGATGTCAGGAGATAAACAAACTGAATGTAATTAAGCGTGTCCAAATAACAGGACGGCATAACTGGCCATATATGCTAGTCATTTTTGCATTTAAATTATAATTATTAACCATATTAGCATAGAAATGGATTCGATGGCTAATCTTTGCGGTGTCAAAAATGTTTAATTAAAAAGATTGATGCTTACCGGCGTAGTGAAGTACCAGAAGTACAGGCGAGCTGCAAACTTATCTAATTAGTTAGGGGCGGGCGGGAGTGGCCCCGCTTCCCGTTCTGTGCTCAAAGGTACAATAGCGTTGCCAGATCTTGTCAATTCCACGAAACGTCTGGATTTCAGAGGTACAAACACGAATCTCGTTAGATTCGTGCCAATCAGTGCTAAGCAATCGTATACATTGTTCGGAAGCAATGGCTATTGGGTATTCTTATCAATGAAGATATTTGGTAAGACGATTCATTGATACTAACGATATTCAGTAGAATAATAATCAAAATAATTACATTCGTCGTGGCCTAAAGGATAAAACGTCCGGTGCATTCGTATCCAGCGATGTACTGGTGTTCGAATCCCGCAGGCGGGTACCAATTTTTCTAATGAAATACGTACTTAACAAATATTCATGATTGACTTCCACGGTGAAGGAATAACATCGTGTAATAAAAATCAAACCCACAAAATTATAATCTGCGTAATTACTGGTCCGTAATTAAAGTCCGCACGGGTGGATACCGCCACCCTGCCTGTTTCTGCCGTGAAGCACTGGTGCGTTTCGGTTTGAAGGGTGGAGCAGCCGTTGTGACTATACTGAGACCTTAGAACTTATATCTCAAGATGGGTGGTGCATTTAGGTTATAGATGTCTATGGGCTCCAGTAACCACTTAACACCAGGTGGGTTGTGAGCTCGTCCATCCATTTAAGCAATAAATAAAAAAATACAGTTTAGTTGTAAATTAAATAAATATTCTACGTTTCAATTTCGATAAAGTTCATATTAATTTGCAAATTGGTTTCCCCCTTTTTCGAACGTTTTCTTCTAAACCTGGCAACATTACTCCCGGGGGTCGTCGGAGCGCGGGGGCTTGGCAATTAGCGGTAATAGTCGATTAGCTCATCGTGCGAGTGCGGCTTTTGACAAATGTTTCCACCAATAAATTATTATTATTTATGCGCGTTACAGATAATTGGACCAATTAGCTGGTTGATAAGCGATGAGATCGTGACGGTTTCGATTAATATTTCAAACAGTTCTCGGCGTGCTTATGTTTATGAATAAGCTATACTTTAAAATAGGTTTTAACATTTTTTTTTTTTTGTTTTTGTATATGTACCAACGAGCTCACAACCCAGTTTGAGTGGTAATAATGCGAAATAGTTATTGTTCAGCATAATTAAAAGTAACAATCTAACCTAATATCAGGGGAGTGTGTATAAGCAGTTTGTAAAGCATGTAGATTTTCATTTTATCGTAAAGCAATCTCGGAAAGTTGCCAAATTTTTGTTTAACGTAATTTAATAGTATTTAAACAGGCTGCTCTAAAAGATTGATTAGTGAAAGTTTAGTAATAAATGAGGGCCCGTAATACTGAGATAATAATTCCTAACGCAACTTAATTAATATTGGTATTAACAGTAATTAGAAAACTTGAGCGTTCGGTGCCGTTGTTTCACTAATTTTTATTTGCTTATTTTAATTTAATATTATATTTATTTCGGAAAATATTAATTATGTTACATCACAGAGCGCTTAAACTAAAGTAATTAAATGACTTGCAACTCTACAAATTGATTAATAATGTATTTTCACTGTTCTAATAAAATCAAGAAATCTGCTTGCGGTGTATAACGTAAAATAAAACCTCGTGTGAACAGGCCGCATGATGAGTTAGCGTTAATCTTAAAATCAATTGACAGTTTGCAAACACGTCGACATCAGATAACAACGTGTGAGGGCGTGATCGAGGAGCGGATATAATGCGGTATGATTAGAAGGTGCGACAGCTAGAACCACCCTACACTTGTCAGGTTTTTGCTTCGGTAATAGTTGCGCTAAACGACCGCCTTTGGACTGGAACAAGAGTTTAATTAAAGGACACTCACCTCTCTTGTCGGCGGGCTCATCGCATGCGCCTTAATTAGTTCGGGCCGCCCCTAACGGGCTTATTTTGTTTTTCTCGGATAATTTTTAATTAAACGCTTGATTAAAATGAAAGTTTGCGTAAGTAGCGAGCGAGGAACAATCGAGCCGGAGTTTAGGATAATGAATTGATGGTGTTACTTTGGTCGCTTGCCGCTCGCCAGGGACTTAATTAAAAATCGCCGATAGAGTGTGTTGTAGAGGGGAGTTCGGAACGAGTTTATGGAACTTACTCTGGACGGAGGCTCCGTTGTTTTACTATGTCAATTTGAATACGAGTTTGCCTCACGCTTGCCCGTTGTCGAACATAACTCTTCTTAACGAAACCGTGTTAATTAATTCTCTTGTTTTTTATTACCGTGTGGAACAAACAATTAATGTTATAATTAATAGTTATTATTTTCTTTGTTTTTTTTTTTTTTATCGTTACGGCCTTAAAGATAATAAGATCGTAGATCTTTATAAGTTAATTAACAAAAAACGAATTACACCGAACTCAGTTGCTTATTATGTTTTTATTAATTCTGTAGTAGGTACTACTTTTTCGTTTGTTTCAATAAATCAACTACATAATTTATTAACCATTTTATACTCCCGTATTTGACAAATTATACATAAAACATATACAGCGTAATATTTAAAAATAGCTAGAAACGTTTTAAATTCGATGGTGGTGTTCTAGTTACAAAACAAATAATTAAGCACAACGGTGACGTCATGAACCATTTATGACGTCACTGCTCGTATGGGCCGCTAAATTTTACGTCTTTATTCTAAAGCTCTTTTCTTTCTATACGGTTAAAGTGATTGACACAATCAAATTTAGGGAACAATTCCTACTGCCATAGTTATTAATCAGACGATTTTTATCGGGTTCGAAGGCAAACAGGCGCTTGGCCGAAGCGATGATGAGTAGTTGCAGTCACTCATAGACCTTAACAGTTCGAGAAGCAAAGCCGACTTGTGTTTAATCAATTTCTAAATCATAAGACATTCGCTGCACACAAACTGTATGATGTTAGTAACAAGAACAGCACGTGTCATTAGCGAATTCTTGGCTTGTCGGCGCGTGCTAACGAGGTTCATGCTAACGATACGCTAACTCCACACACCGCACCGCGTCTCAGTTCAATTTTTTTTTCTCTTGTAATAATACCTACAAGGCTTTGACGACACTAAAGCATGTTGTGGAAGTCTGAATGGTAGTATAAGCCTTTATTTTAATTGATATTCCGATTTCATATCTTAAAGTCGCATGCACGTTACGATGTCAGTTGCCCGAATACCACAAGATAAATGGATGCAGACTAAAATATAATGTAACTGCTTATTCAAAAGGGGCGTTAGACACAACTTTAAAATTTATCAATTAACTAGCTTTTGTCCGCGACTTCGTCCGCGTGGAATACTTCACAAATAATGCTTTATTTTAGAACAAATTTGGTTAGCATAAAAAACGTTATAGAGAGCCAACCTTAACATATAGACGTATGCTGTCGCGGACTTTTTTTTAGATATTTTAATGGGGAACAATTCAGTCATACATTATTTTAGCGAAACCTTAACCGTTTCTGCAGCGCACGCAGCGGAAGCTCTCAAAAGGGAAAAAACCCCGATTTTGATACATTATTTATTGGTGCTCCGCTTGCATTGGTCTTAGCATGATATGTAGCCTATATATAGCCTTTCTCGATAAATGAACTATCTAACACCGAAAGAACTTTTCAAATCGAATCAGTAGTTCCTGAGATTAGCGCGTTCGAACAAACAAACTCTTCAGCTTTATAATATTAATATAGATTAAAGAGAAAAAATACTATTTATTATAAATGCGTTCGGTCAGACAATATGCACGAACGAATTACCTTTACAGATTCGCTAATTTACGCTCGAGTCTTGTTTAAGACGATTCCGTGGAGTGTTACAGTAAACGAGATTCCCGAAGCAACAAGTAAGATAACCCGATCCGGACGCATCTCGGTTTATTGAGAGCATTCGTCTCCGGGACGCGATCGGTCGGAACCCTCCGCGCTCTTTGTACGAGCGATCGCTTTATTACACAAATCCACAGAAATTATCTCCGTAGAGCTTCAATATTTTAATAATTGTTATGTTATAATACTCATTGTAAAAATGAATATTTAAAAAAAATCTAATATTAAAATAAATATCTAATATTAAAAAAAAAAAAGACATGCCCGCTGAGTTTCTTGCCAATTCTTCTCAGGACGGAGGCTAGTTCTTGTGAATTGGCGGTAGTTCTTTTGACGTTCAACAAGCATGTACTTTCATTTATGTTGAATAAATTTTTTTTTATTTGATTTGAGCAAATTGTCTCCATAGCTTTTTTTGTTCATAATCAAATATTAATTGTCGAAAACCAAGAATGTGTAGTTGAAAACAAAAAGTAGGTACAGATTTCAAGAATAAACAACAAATATAGAGATCAATGTAGTGTTAATCGTGATTAACCACAATAAATTGTTATCGTTTTAAAACCTTTCGCGTTTTGAATGTTTTTGTTTATATTTTCATTTATCTGAAGCTAATCTACTAAGGTTATCTTAAGCAGCGTATAAATAACTATTTATCGAATAACAATAACATTATTATTGAATTTTATTCATGTTCGAATAAATTAAAACTACAATGTCTTACTTCGCTCGTACGAATACAACTAAGATATCATCTGATATATGTGTATGTAAATTCTAGACGATGAATTCCGTTCTGTCCCTTTACCCTTCGCATTTCGCAGCTCTAATGATCTCGTCAAGAGATTTTAAATTATATTCGTAACAACAATTCATAGTCGACGCGTACACAAGCGTGATACTTCAAGCGCCCCGTTAATGAATAAAATAACATGACAAGATACAGTCTTCATCTTAAATTAATGAGGATACACGGGGACGTATTCAATTTTACACGTAACGAAGGCAAATAAAGTTCGGCGGGTACCGCACCGGCGTTGCGTGATGAGCGAAACTTTTGCATTTAATAAACTCTCTCTCTAAGCACACTCGTTAATTAATATCGGCATGAAAGGAAACCTAAAACTTGGTCCCGATTACGAATTCTTCGAAACTTGTAACTACACAAATAAAATTACAAATCTCGTAGCGAAATAACAGTGCCCGTCCCTTTTGAACAGTCCGAAGACCCATCCCCGTAACTTGGTTAACATAATACGGTCGTGTAAATAAACAAAATTCACGTGTGTTAATACTAACTACCCCTTACATTTTAATTAAGAACATTCAGGGAATTAACCCACTCAATACAAATTTTATTAAATTCGTTGAATCGCAATCAATTATGTTCATTAACAACAACAAACAAACTTTTTCTTTTCAAACGCTACTATTAATAAAGCATTGCTCTTTTATAACAGGCTATATAATTATGAACATAGAATATTTTTAGCAAACCTTTTTACTTCCAAATATCATGTTTACTTTAGTTTAAAATTATGTCATAAAAACATATTTGTACATTTTGCGTATGCCCTTTGGATTTGACATATCGATAAATGTATATTTATGAAATACGTACAGTGTATCTGTATTTTTTATGAGTTTGGAAAATAAATAAAAACGTGTTATTAGAAATACGAATAAATTGTATTATTCGTTAATATATAATACTATAATCCTCAAGACTAATAAAAATAAAGTAATTTAGAATTTAATTTAAAAATAAGCATTTTATCTCAACTGAAATTACCCAAAAAAATCATCAGTTTCGCCACGCTCTTTTTTTTCTGCTAAATGTTTTTTCATATACAAAAAGTCTGCTTTATGATTTATAAAAGCCTTTATGATCTGTTCGAGCCATCTCAATAGGCAAAGCAGATTGAGTTTCTTTCGGTGTAATCCTTAAACATATCATGTATTCGGAGTTTTCCGCGATCCGCGTCCAACACAAATAGATTCGTACATGTTTGTCTTGGCTCGGTTTAATTAATTTTACCTTCATACGCCGATACTGTTTGTCGGGCGTTCCTTAATTGAAAACGCTCTTACCGGAGTAAATGAAACGAAATCCTATTTGCTACGAATGATTGAAGAGAATTTATCTTTTAAGACTTTCTTAATTTATGTTTTTGCAACGTTCTTATGTCGTATGGTCGAAAGAAGTGGTTAATTGAAATTTGATTGCGATCGACCGGTTAGTTGCGATTTATTAATGCGTTTGTAAGTCGTGTGTCTGTGGTGCTAATGGCAATGCTATAATGACTCGTTAACTATTAAATGCTGCTATTATGGAGGCGAGACGACAGCATTACGGTTCTCGACGTGGGCGAACGCCATATTATTAATTGTCTTTTTTAAATTATTTTAATTACGTTTCATCTGTTAATAGCTTTCGAATAGAGTGATATTTAGCTTGTGAGAATGTTTGGATCATTATTTATCGGCTGCATATTTGAAAATCGTAAAAAAAATTAGTTCAGTTTATTCATAGAATTTAAGCTCAATTTAATTGATAATTTAACATTGTCTACATTTGTTTTAAATAATGTTATGTATGTTTATACTAAAATTTTAAGGTGATGACATTTTCATTTCGTAAACAGTCAACGATCTTGCCAAAAATTTTTAGGCTTACCGTTAAAGATCGTTGATTATGGTCAAGTTAATTTGATTTCTATGACCAAACTGTGATTGTATAGCGATTTGTATAATACTCGTAAACGTTACAATAACATCTCACGCTACAGACCACGACAATCTATATTATCTTATAGATAGGAAACGTTCACACTAACTTTAGTAAGGGCTGATTTACCCGAAGACAGCTATGACCAGTATAGAACGTGTTTTGAAGTCGCTGTGGCCTAAAGGATAAGACGTCCGAAACATTCGTTTTGAGCGATGCACCGATGTTCGAATCCTAGGCGGGTACCAACTTTCCTAATGGAATACGTACTCAACAAATGTTCACGATTGACTTCCACGGTGAAGGAATAACATCGTGTATAAAAATCAAACCCGCAAAATTATAATTTGCGTAATTACTGGTAGTAGGACCTCTCGTGAGTCCGCGCGGGTGGGTACCACCTTAGAATTCATATCTCAAGGTGGGTGACGACATTTACGTTGTAGATGTCTATGGGCCCCGGTAACCACTTGACACCAGGTGGGCTGTGAGAAAAGTGAATTTTGGTTAAGCTTCTTTATCTACAGTTTTAAACGATTAAATCGAACAGTCTTCAAACAAAAGTAAATCTATTCACATACTACCGTCTAATTTTACGAGGCTATTAAATTTTACTATCAATACAAGGTAATTAAATTGCTGGAAATTATAGATAAGTAATTCTACTATCGAACGTTTAACAAGTGATTTATTTGCTTAAAATAAAATAGACGTGTAATATGGGATTAGTTGAGTATTAAGATATTTATTGTGTTCTAATATCAGTTATGGATATAATGTACCAGAAAAGAGTCGACGTTGAAATATTATCTGGTTATAGTGTATTGTTACATTACATACCCGAACGACATGAATTTCTATTAAAGATCAAAAGATACCACATTTTTTTGCCTTAACTGGCTGCAAAAATTGAGTAGATCATTGCTTAAGTTAACAAGTATTTCTAAATGACTTAAGAGTTGTTCTAAAGATCTAATCGTTTTTTTTTTTCAAATTTAATAATAAATAATATTATCCTAGAATGTAATGAAATTTTATTAGCTTTGGTAATCTTAGAGTACCAAGAGCTAGTCTATTCATGATCCAAAAAAGGAGGGGAAAAGGGAAAACAGTTATATTATCATCCCATTCATCCTGAAAATACTATTTATCAAACGATGATCACGTTAGCGGAATTGATGTGGCTACACTTTATAATAAAACCATATTTTTTTGTCTTCTAAAGGTATATTCCACTAAAGGATAGAAAATATATTCAGCGTACTACAAAATTATGATAAGACAGCAATTGTAATATACAAAAGAATCTGCATGAAAATTGTAGAATATTGTATTCTATTAAATAATAGTATATTAAGTAGTACAACGAGGACCTAACCCTTAAAATCGGTTCGCTTGATTTTCTCAGCGAGTAGAAGCTTTAATTCACTTGTAAATGAATCCGCGAAGTAGCTGCTAGGCTTGAGCTATTAGGTTTCGGAGACGCTCGGACAGCTGTTCGCAAATCCCACCACACCTGGCGGAGCCCGTACTCACCCTCCTGTCCTAATGAAACTAGAAAGGCCTTCAGACCACCAGTAATAATCCCTCACTCCAAACATAACACTCATAACATCAAGCAGTAAATATACTAAATTATTTTCTCTTGCAAAATAAATCAAATGTTAATTGTATAACATTTGAAATAAGCTAAATATAACCAATAACGTTTGCAATAATTAAATAAATAACATTCTAAATCCAAACTTGTTCGAATACACTTTCACTTTCAATTCAGATATGCTTAATAACTATAGACGTCTCTATAATACTATGCAAATAAAACCTTTTGTATGCATACATTTTGTACAATATATAAAGGCATAGTATGAAGTGATTTATAATAAATGTTGTTACTCTGCTTTATTATCCATTTATCAAAGCTTAACGAGCAATAATAGTGGCGTTTTAACGTATTAGAGTCAGCTTGTTAAAATTGTTTCCTTCGCGTTATATCTATCGGATCAGATACCAATCATTTGAATGGTAATTTAAACATTTTCATTTAATTGGACGTGCAAAATATCTTGTTAAATGTTTATTGTGCACGTTTTAGGCCTAACCTAAAGTGAGCAGCACCCGCCTTGATTATTAACTACAATTTAAGAATAAAGGTTATTCTAGCAAAAGTTTAAAGGAATCGGGACGGAAGATTTATTCGCGGCTGAAATAGGCAACACTAGTTACTGCGACTACGCAACTTGCTTTTCGGTCTAGGAAGCTTCAATCGAGTTCAGAGGGGTTTAGCACTTAATAATAAATTGTATTTATTCTGAGCACGAATAAAGTCGTATCAATCGTTTTTTAAAACAATATCAATCCTGATTTGCATTTTTTACGTAACACAGACGAAACGTAGACGTGAACAATTTTTTTTTTATTGCCTATATGGGTGGACGAGCTCACAGCCCACCTGGTGTTAAGTGGTTACCGGAGCCCATAGACATCTACAATGTAAATGCGCCACCCTCCTTGAGATATAAGTTCTATGGTCTCAGTATACTTACAACGGCTGTCCCATCCTTCAAGCCGAAACGCATTACTGTCTCACAGTTCGCAGAAATAGGCGGGGTGGTGGTACCTACCCGCGCGGACTCACAAGAGGTCCTACCACCAGTCCTACCACAAATAATTACCTTTACAAATTTACGTCTTTGGCACATTTTAAGCGCGCAAATCTCGGTACCGTCATCGTGCTCATATTTGCCACGAATATTTTTTCCTACCAGTAGCCTGTTATTACTAATAGCCTCGAGGGGCTATTCTGGTTTCACCGGACCTGCAGAGCTCACGGGACTGAGCCTGAGATTGGAATGTGATGGGAATCACTCACATTTTACGGCTTGAAGCGTGATACAGGTGTCATACAATTTTGAGACTACTACCACAATTCTTAAGATGTATTCACCACGAGGGCGCGTGAGCTCGTTCATTTATTTAAAAAATTAAAAGTTTGCCGTTGAATCATTTTTGCCGTTGTTATTTGCGAACAGACATTCAATGATTAGATCGAAAGTACCATGTTTGGCGGCCGTCGAGAATTCGCCCACTGTACATTGCTGCGTCACTTAGATTGAACCGTCATAACAGAAAGGAAATACGCCATTAATATAATGATTTATTTGATTATAATTTTTAACGACCCATTCAATACGTTGGAGTTTTTACTCGTTTGTTTCTTGTGTGAATAATACTGCACGGTCGTAAGCATTACGATAGTCGTTAAATGTTGTCAATCTCTTGAACTTGAAGGAAGGAATATGTTTTGTTTTTAACACGCTTTTTTTAGCTTGGTATATGTGTATGTATGTATGTTTATGAGTAACGGACTCTTTGTACATAATTTTCACCGAAATGAAATTGTTCGATTAATTTTAAAATTTTGAACCGCATCAAGGACTGATTATTACACTAGTGTCAACAAAATAAAAATAATATTAGAATAATTGTTAGTTCTAAAAATCTCTAAAAAAAATTTCTAAAAAAAATATATTTTATATTTGTTTCGAGTTTAACGAGTTTAAGTCTGCATTAGTGCATGATTCGATACGAACGTCTTACCCAGAGAACAGAGTAACTTATTTACAAGACCACGGATGACTTATACGAATAAAACATATTTTAATATTGAACTGATTATAGTTCTTGATGTTAACAGCCCGGCCATTTTTTTTGCCTTAAAACTTCCTCATGAAGGGCGAGTCGATTTTTATTTTAATCTAGTTTAAACTTTTAATCATGTCGGACATGATATTATGTGATTTCATTTATCAAATTCAGTTATTATTTAAAACGAGTTTACTTGGTACTGGATAAGCAAATACATAAAAATTCAGAACCTATTTGACGTATAAATACAACATAATTTCTAAACTAGATATTTTATAATTTAGCACTTTAAAAAAGCGCATACGTACACAAACATAATTAATCATATATGTATTTATATCTCGCTATCAAAATTCTCATTTATACAGGCAAATTTCGTTTTGTTCTAGAATGTTCGGGTCCGGAGGCGCGTGCGCAGCTTGCGGGCAAGCGATACCGGCCAGCGAATTCGTGATGAGAACGAACGCGCCCCAACAACCGCTCCACGTCTTCCACATAAAGTGCTTCGCGTGCTCCAAATGCGGCTCCCACCTCATGCAAGGCGATAGGTATGACAAAACACCTACCAACATAACAGTTTAAAGCTATAATGCATCAAATATCTATTTATTAACTAATGTAGGGTGCAATGGAATCATGCTTCAAAACTGGTAATTCTTGAAGAAAAACCAACAAAGAAATCACATATCAGATTCTAAAGTTGATTAAATGCACGCAATGTAAAACGCCCAAAATCCAGTCTCGAGGGAACGTGGGCCGTGTCTACCAACTGCCTTCATATTACATTGCTTAGTTTATCAAAGGTATGTTATCGCCTCGTTGGTCAAGTGATTAGTTATCCTGACTGGATCAGTCAGTGTCTTGGTTAATGAGATTTGATATTTGGGGTCTGGATATACTTATTCTCGTATTACTTTCCAGTATCCAAAATACGGGAAAAAATCCACCGTTTAAAATACGTTTTTTTTAATTACTCATAATCAAACAAACGTCACATTTCTATAAGACATAAATTCCCGTTTACGTTCTGCTTCGTGGACAATCTTTTTACACCTTGTGTATATATTATGTATATAATAAAACAATAACGTAACATGAATTATATTGTTGTTTAGGTATTATATGCTCGCGGGCTCATTAGTTTGCGAGCAGGATTGGCAGAAGCTAATGAAGAGCGCGAACGCAACAGGCCAGGGCGCTACTGCTCCCGTGCGCAAAGGCAAGGTCGGCCGCCCTCGCCGCTCGCGGGAATGAGCACCACCCGCCTACGCGCAGCACTCGCACCAGGACTATGAACAGGTAACAGATAATTATTATTTTTTGTCCTACCTAAGCTGATTGAGAGGCTATTTCAGCGTAACCTTAACTAGTAGATGAGCTCACGGGGCTCAAATCGGAGTGATACTAACATTGACCCTAGCAAGAGCAGTGCTTAGCAGAATCTACCACCGGATCGGAAACACGGCCCACTGAGAAGATCCGGCGAGAAACTGAGTGGGCTGTGCCTATGGGTTAATTCGCTCGCCGAGCCCTTCGTCGCAAGCGACGGGTTCGACGAAGACGGTGACCGGTGCTTGTGGTACCTAAAAACACCGTTAATGGATCGGGAGGATCCGTAATGACGTGTTTTGGGCATAATCTGATATTCAGTGTGCTTAGTGCGAGTTTTTTAACGTTTGTGTGTTTGTATGGAGTTGGGTATTGTTTGTATGGAATTTGTATGGAGTTGGAGCGTTTGCCTACGTTTGCCGCTAGGGGCGCTGTTCAAACTGCATACAAATTTGAGATAACTTTCACGCTATCGAGAACGTTAAAAAACTCGCTCTAAGCACATTGCCATCACCGAACTTAAAACAGTTCAAAGTCTCTCAATTGTATTGTAAATACAACGGCTGTACCAAATCGGATATCGGAACCGCATTGCCACAGAAATAGGAACAATATTTAATTACGTGTCGAATTCTGTTAGATGCAACGTTCACGAGTCCGCTTATAACAGAATCGACTGAATGCAAATACGAATTGATTGATAATATTAATTTATTAAACCGAAATTCGATTCATTCGAAAATCATTAGGCTTTTTTTTTCATTGTAAGCGAACAGCTTGCAAATCGTTACAATGTTATTTGTGGGCGCGATCACGTTTGACCTTTTGTGGAGTGATTAACGTGTCGTGACTGTGTATTCATTATTTATTTCCTAACAATAATTAATAACGATAATAATTAACCGATGCTTGATTGCCCTTTGAACGTTACTATTGACTTTCATTGGACACATTGAGTCGAGGAAAACCACGTAGTTACCGAAAGGGCTTAGATAGTTCGAACCTTATTAAACTAATATTTTCACTGAATATGCCGACCTCAATGAAAACTTGCGAATATTTACAAGCTTAAAATGCTAATATTGTTTTTATTGAAAACACAGTTTATTTGTGTTGACCGATTTAAAAGTAGGTACTGCCGATATAACAAAATAATTGAAACTACAATCTCAAGACGGACCGGTGGTCAGCGCAATAAAAAGCTTAATTACTGGTTGTAGGTCGTATTTTAAGCCCGAGTGGGTAGGTCTTCGATCCTATTTCTATCATCTAAGTAGTCGTGCGTTCCCGTGAGAAGGATGCGATTGCCTTAATACTACTATCAAGTCCAGTTACAATCTAACACTAGGTCGGCTGTCCAATAAGAAAAAACTAATAGCTAAATAGGATTTTCGTTAGAGTTCGCAAGTTTGTCATTTATATTTTTTTCTTTGATTTTTCTACATATTCGCTGGTAGCCTAAGGGGCTATCCCACGCTCGGACAAGTTTTGCAAGTCCTCTCAGACACAATTAAAACTGTAAATTATACGAAGCGTCGGAAATAATATAATGACAAAATTAGTTTTAATCATAATAGCTATATGGAAACCATTAAAACGTTTTGAGATTTACGTCGAGTGGAAATTATAAAAACGTGGAGCAGCTCGTCTCTTCCGTGATACGACATCTCCGGTACTGTTTAAAAATTCAGTAGTTATAAGCTCAAGACGGAGTCACTCCCTGATATTTACACTATGAGATATGAGAGGTACTTCAACCGAAATTAAGATTACGGGCAACATACGGTGATTTTTTGTATTAACAGTCAAGAGCCAAGGGTAATTCTAAAACGTTGAAAAATCGGGATTCGTTCGTTTGCACGATGTTAGTTAACAATCCATACATATATGTATAGGTCAGGGCGATGAGTGACCGGGCGGTCGCATATTATTGTTGACTCGTGACCTCGTCAGCACATGATCCGTGTTGGACGTTGAAATTCAGGAAAAGTTAAAATATGTGGACTGCAGTATTGACTATTCACTATTTTAATTAATTAGACGGTTCAATTACTTTAACAATCAGGGATTACCATGATAATTAGTGATTTAGAGACAAAGGCCTTGTGAATGACCACCACGTGCAACCGCTGTCAACGAGAGAATAGAGTGACTTGACGTGTGCCCGCCATTATAAACGCAACTCCATTCGATGTTACCGCTCTTCATTTAAATTACCATTTAGTAAAATACAAAACGATTTTTTGTAATTAAAATAACATAGCATAAACCAGCAATAAAAAAATACAAAATTAATTTTGATTCTCAAAATTAACTGTTTTTTTTTTATCTAAAAATGTTATGCGCCGTTGTACATGTGTATAATTTTCGGCACTTTAGAAATGTTCCAAATTACAATCCAAGCAATATTCAGTTACCTCGTTAATATACGAAGTCGTTACAAAACAACACGACTTGATAAGCGTAGATATGAGAACCTAATGTCCAGCATAAGCTTCCCACACGACACAGGTAATACATAAAGCTTTCAATTATGAGACGTGCGAATAACAAAGAGGAGCAGAAGTGTGGCGAAGAAATACAATTAAGCTGTTCATTGAACACTGCACAAAGACTGGCTTTGTTTATATCAGGGAGTCACTCGACCGGAATGCGCTGACTCCGGACCGCATAAATAACAAAGCACTTAATAAATAAAAACACGTTAATTTAATCTCGCTTGTATTGAGGGCTTCAAATTAACAAGTGTGGGCAACTAGACAGTTCATAGAGTTAATTATCTGAGTGGCGACCGAAGCCAGAGGTCCGGCCGCCGCGGGCGCCTCCGTTCCGCTCTGTGTGCGGACTTGCTTACGGCGCTTTCACAAAATGCACTGCCAACCAATTCCGAAGTTTAAACACTCCCCAAACTTATTTCGGCAACTCATAAAACTATTGTCCCACCCTGTTAATGAACCGACAACTTTGAACTAATAAACAAACGAGTTAACAACGACTGTAATCGATTTCAAGTTCCGTTAATTAAAATGATTTTCAATTAAAAAATCTCGTATAAACAGCCGCAACACCCCTTTAATAAACCGTGCGTTTGGCATCGAACAGGCGGTGCCAGTTGGTGTTACTTTGTGCGGACGTGGTCAAAGCAGGCATGTTAATTGGAAAACACCTGGAAATGACAGTACCTTTATAGTAGGCACGTTTGGCGTAAAAATCAAGTCCGGTTACGGAAACGCCCTCGGCCACTACCAGCTCAAAGACTGCCCGGCGGCTTTGTAACGCGATTACGCAGACTTGTCGAAAGTTAATTAAATAACGTTTTTCCAAATTACCTGCCGTGCTCGACTTCAAAGTGCCCCTCACTTGTTTCGAGAATCTCCACAAAGGACTGGCTGCAGGCGAGGTCCGGGGCTCTGATCTCGATGCCCTCAACCGTTGCGCTGGACAGATGAGATCTTCGCTTACGTCTTTGTTGGATTAATCACCCTTTGATAGCGATAATAATGATGTAAAATAACAAAACAACTTAAACTACCAGAATGGTACTCATATTGTATATTTCACATTGAGAACACGAAACACTAAACATTAATAAAAATACGAATTGTACTTGATATCAGACCGAACATTAAACCCGATCACTGTCTTATGTGTCTCGTCCAATCAGCCACTAGTTCCTTGAACCTCTCACACACTAATTAACGGTTCAAGTTACTGCATAAAAATATAGATTATTTTGAATAATATTATACCTTCGCATGGTTACTCTATTTATAAACAACATAGTATGAGGCTGCTTATTATTTGTAGTTTAGTATATATGTATTTTAGTTTAGTAGATTTGAGCGTTGCAAAATCTAAGAACTAAATACAGTATGAAACTCTTTATTGCACTTTTCTACACAAAAGTAACGAACGTGTATAGAAAAAGTAAATGAGAAAATTTTAATTTAGGTATATCCAAAACATAATGCTGTCTGTCCCAGTCAACCAAAATATCTATGTTAAAACGTGCCAATAAAGTCCTGAAACACGCGACTGACCGTCAAAGAAGAAATTCGGTACTTTGTACTAATAGTACATCGTCTTGCGATTTCGCAGCCCACTGAGTTTCTCGCCGGATCTTCTCAGGATCGCGTTTCCGATCCGGTGGTAGATTCTGCGAAGCACTGCTCTTGCTAGGGCCAGTGTTAGCAACAACTTCGACTTGAGCCCCGAGAGTTCGTCTACACGCTAGGGTAACACTGATATAGCCTCTCAAGGCTATCAGCATAGGTAAGGGAAAAAAAGCGAGCTTGCACTGATAGGTACCGCGCGGAAATTGTGCATTTCGGTTTGAAGAGAGCGAGAGCCGCTATACAATACAATTGAGCCTTGAACGTCATAATGAGCTCCGGTAAAAACTTAAAACGAAGTGTGCCGATATACCATCAGTCCATTTATCACCAGGCGAGATGCCTGAACATACTTACAATTAATTAGCTATAAAGATCTCCTTCATCTTTGTCTCCACCTTATCCGAATAGATGGGGTCGGCGCAGCGATTTTTTCTATTCCATTCTCTTTTATCAGCCCTCATCTCAACACTCACACCTCGTTCTCTCATATCGTCATTCAAACACTATCCATGTCTTCTACGGTCGACCTCTTTCCCCTCTACCTTGCACTAGCATTTCCATACATCTCCTAGTCACAGGCGTCTCCTGTCTATGTATCACATGTCCATACCACGCTAACCGTCCGCACTTTAATTTGTCAATCATCGCGGCTACTTTCACATTTCGTCTGATATACTCATTCCTTATCTTGTCCTAATTAACTATAAAGATCGCCAAACTAAAATACAGCAATTGCAATGTACAACTCTAATAAATAAATAAAACGTTACAGTAATTACACACAAGGCAATCCGCTGGTGAACAAAGTGTGTCAATATTATTATTTAATTTTATCATCGGGCCTCTTTCGTGTCTGGTAGTATTGCGTAGCCAGTTAAACCGGAGACTAAGAAATTAATCAACTCGTGACAATATGGAATGCTAAATAAGCACTTATATATTTGAAGGGTAAATATCGTGTTCATGATACGAAATCGTCGTTTGATTCATGGTCAATCTGCAACTTTACTTATTGCTTGATTCACTTGGTTAGTCGGTGGTGGCAGTTTCTTTTTGTAGGGTTGGCTTTCGAAGTTTGGCCGCGTTCTTGGCTTGAATGTGTTTCCAGTATCCATAACACAAGATAAAACCAAGCTTGATCTACTTGAGTGTCCAATGCTTAATATAATCTATTATAGCATGATATTAACCGTCCGCGTAAACAACATTTATTTCGTCTGGAAGGATACCGTGCTCAGCAGTGGGTTGAGAAGTAGCGTATTTCCCAGGGTTCAAAGCATTTCCGTAAAGAATTTTCATAAATCTGTTGAGAAGTTTGGCCGCGAAAACGTACTTAGCAGACAACCATTGCTTTCGTATTATTCATATTTATAAGGATAGGGATTATATCATATATTGCTGTGGACAACTGTGATATGGTAATAATTAACAATAGCAGTGAATACCAATGATGGAAATACGCTAAATAGATAAATGAGTAAGTATAGGTATGTTTTAACGAAAGCATTATTCTTAAATGGATTTAACTTTATCAAAATAGTTTTTACTTAAGTATCGTGCTTATAATTATAAAATGTAAAGAAAATGTACACATCGAATTGAGATCTTCGCAATTCTTAATTATTAAAAAATCGAAATAAGCACCTGTTTTTAATTATCTTTACAAATTATGGAAATCTAAAATCAATTTTCTGTTTAAAAAACAAGAAAAATATAAAGCGAAATGAACAACCTTTGCGTTATATTAAACGAGGAAAACATTAAAGAAATGCAAACATTATTTTATGTACCACAAACGAGAGAACGACTTTACATAGAAAACTTTAATTAACGAGAGTCGTTCGTTCACATGTGGAGACAATTTACGTCTCTGGTTCTAATTTAAAATTAATACCGGCGGGCTGGTGGAAAATTTGAAAAGTTTGAACGACGTCGCCGGGCCTCTGCTCCGCCGATTGCATTTTTATACAAGCAAGACAACCTCTTAGCTTATTAGGGAAGCCAGTTATTAGAGGTCCGTGGGATTTCTCTGCGGACGCGTCTCGTGACCTCGAAACGATTACGCTCCGCTTAATTAGTAAAATGGATATCGTATTTCCTTTCTGTCTTTAGTTTTAGCGCGACGATAAATCAGTTTACTTTTTTTTTTCCTACCTAAGCTGATAGCCTTGAGAGGCTATTTCAGCGGAACCTTAACCAGTAGGTGAGCTCACGGGGCTCAAACCTGACGACGTTGCTAACACGAACCCTAGCAAGAGCCGTGCTTCGCAGAATCTACCACCGGATCGGAAACGCGACCCACTCAGAAGATCCGGCGAGAAACTCAGTGGGCTGTGTCTGAGGGTTAATCAGTTTACATAACCCCAACAACGATGGCTAAAAATTCAATTCGCATAATTGAAACAGAGCTATCTGCAGTTTAATTCGAGTTTGGGGGCGCGATTTGGGGCAGCGGCGCACTAATGCACCGGCACATTTCCCACAGGCCGGATCCGCATCCGCACACGACAAAGGACATCCGCCCACAATAGCTCCATTAAAATAATGCAAGTAAATGAGGATTTGCGGAGACGAGTCCACCGAATCCGTTCACGTCCGCTCGGTACCGCTCACAATGCACGGGCGGGCCTTCGCTGCGACGACGCTTAAAACACTATACACGAACATGTTTCATTAGCTAAGTGGGAGGCTTTTGGTAGCTGAATCTGTGTAATGCAGCCAGCTAGACGCAGCCCGCTTTTACTTAAACGCCGTAATTAAAACGTCCCCTACTCCCGCTAAGGGCGCAGTTTTAAACTCAGTTCAACTAGTTTCGAGTGGCCAATTTAGTTTTACTGTCACTGGCTGTTTGAGATATATAATTTTTAAAACCGATATCTAACAACTTTTTTTTAATTGAGTTAAAAAAATGTTGTATGTGTCTAATGACGTATATAAACTGTTCTTTTATTTATTGTCCCACAAAAAAACCTGAAAATAGCTTTAGAAGACTCAAAACTGAAATAATATATTTTTTCAAGATTTGTATGTGGGTGCCGATTAGAATTAATGTGATGAAAAACAGGAGAAAAATGTTATACACAGCACAAACAATCACATCTTACAACGATTATCAACTTAAAAAAAGAAAATGAAAAAAAAAAAATCGGTAATAATAAACGAAAGTACGTCACTATAAACGATTTCGTTGTTATTACTAATTTTACAAAACACTCTAGTCTTAAAACGACTTCAATAAGTAGTACATATCGAAAAGTACTATTTTCATAAGATTAAATAAAAAAACGAGCAAACTAAATATACATAAATGTATCTACATATTATATAAAAACAAGAATAGCTTACAACCCATAATTTCATTATTTACGTGCGTAGATTCTATTTGATCTCTCAAAACGCGCGTCAGTTTCGATGATAAAACACATCAGCAAAGGCTTTGCGGTTCACGTTTAATAACTTTATTGATAGCTAACGAGTAAAATTGATCGGCATTAACGATCTTAATCGAATCGCGACCGGCATCGATTC
This sequence comes from Bombyx mandarina, assembly GCF_003987935.1. Next base: position 1,598,146 of record NW_021011538.1, read on the forward strand.
ATCGCGTGTCGATGCTCCAGTGTCGTAATCGAGTTAATTTAATTGAAACGTAGTTGAGTAATTAATTAGTGGCGAATGAGAGCTCTCAGCCGGATGAACCGTACCCTGCCTGTCCCAGTGTTTACAGCCCTCATACATATTGAGTGACGACCACGCGACACGATAACGCCGCTTCTCCAGAAAGATTAGCTCTTAGAAATGTGAATATTCATTAACGTATAACGTTTCTGCGAATTTTACTAAAAACCTATCAGATCAATGCAATTTAGAAATTATTCTTTCACTTCTTTCACGTTCTTCACTTTTTTTTCTACGTATGCTGATAGCCTTGAGAAGCTATATCAGCGTTATCCTAGCATGTATGTGAGCTCTCAAGGCTCATACCGGAGGTGTTGCTAACACTGGCCCTAGCAAGAGCAGTGCCTCGCAAAATCTACCACCGGATCAGAAACGCGACCCACTGAAAAGATCCTGCAAGAAACTCAGTGGGCCGTGTCTATGGGTTAATGGTACCTAAAAGCATCTTCTTTCACTATTACATATCACTTAAATGGGGACGATGCGAGACAATTATGATAAAAAATTGTTACTAACTGGGAGATGAAGAGACTGAATAAATACTGCTGAAGATGTTATACAAAAAATATGTTGATATACACTTAACAATTGTGAAAGTGTGGGACGAGACTTTTGACACCCACACACCCTTAAAAACTCACACAAATTACGATAAATACCCTAGAAGGTTATATAAAAGAAAGTCATGAAATATCAAAGGTCTTACGTACGTACATATGTATGTATATGACCAACAAATACTCAATGTCTGATTGATTCAGCTAAAAGCGTAGCGTCTCTCAAGTTAATAGCATTTAATCTCGCTAAAACGTTACACGATCCGTCATAATGAATATTTATCCTTCTCGCAAGCGGACACATACTTTTATGACGAATACATATTTTAGTAGCTGCCGTAATTTAACTGATTACATGCTTTAATTTTTCTGAAAACGTAATGCAGCCTCTGTAGAAAGGTAAATGTATTACGGGAAAAGCAAACATTCAAAGATTTCTTTTTCGTTTCGTTAATCTAATTTTATTCGTGACGGATGTTGTTTTTTATACAATACATTAACACCAGATATTGTACATAAATATATTTTGTATAAATCTAACACAGTTATTGCTTGTTTATCGAGTAATTTAGATAATAGCTAATTTTCAATAAATATACATTCATAAAGTAATAGATACGTTAAAAAGGGGAAACAATGAAATTCAATCGTATTATTTCAGCTCGCCAACATAAACGTATTTCACTTTATATGTTTTACATTTCTATTTTCTTTCATCACCCAAATTGCACAACTGCAAATGGAACTCATCATCGAAATTAAAATTTTCAATCACCAAAACGGTATTAAGCACCTCTTTTTTATATTTAATATGCCCGCCCATTAGTCATATGAAACATGTGCCAATACAAATGATATGGAGGTTTATGAATGACAGGGCGGCAGGGCGGGGGCGGATGAAGCGGGGAGGGTGGACTAATGGATTACATTCGCGCGAGTGAATTAGGATATTGTCGTTGGATCTGTTCCGGTGCACTCCTTATGATCACCGTACACGTCTGATGCCACAAATTAAATATTGATGCTGCGAAGCATTATGTGATTGGACTGTAATTGTAATAAATTGTATGCTTGTTTGAATGTATCATTACGAATTTCCCGCATTCGATAAATACATCGACCAATCTCAAAAGCATAGTCGAATCACGTTACAAAGAAACCTTACTGACATTCATTTGTCTAGAGACAGTATAACAGGAGCAGAAAATTCTAAATACATTTAAATAATCAAGTAATACATGACAATATCATCGGTGAACATCCAGAGAGAAAAGACGCGATACCGCACGTGACGCCGAAACTCAGGCTGAGTGTTGGCAGTGCCAAACTGTAGCCTCTCGCTACAAGGGTTTCAACTTATCAATTACACCGTTCGCTACTTACCGCGCGGAAAGGGCAAATTGATTTAATGTAACCAGAGTGCTTTGACGAATATTATTAACGTCTTTTTCGCCCTCCTTTTGTGGGGGCTGTAATGCACGCTTTGTTCTTTCTCGAAGCTATGTGTAACATCGAATCACACTTATCTTATTCTAAATTGCACAGAGTATGTTGTTACGATAGATGGATGAAGCATGTAACTTAATTAGGAAATTAATACTGACTTTGATTTTAAGTCGATTTTCTTTTAAATAGCACCTTTTTCTTTTGAGAACAACTCAAAAATTGCAACGCAAATAGGAATTAGAAGCTGAGTATATCCATAGATGTTGTGCAATGCCAATTTTCTCTGTAATAATCTTGTTGGTCGCCTGGAAGTCTTCCACAATTAAATTTAGAAAACACGTTGTTTTATGAAATAAATTAAAAAAGTTGTGAAAGTACCTATGCTTATACAGTAAATAGTATTCTATTGCATGTGACAATTAGGCGTATTTATCTTATAAGCATTTTAATTATCCCTATTAAATTCATAAAATACTAATTATTTACACAATTAGCATCTAAAATATTGATAAATTATCGTAACGAAGAAAAGCAAAATAATTTAACGCCATCAAAACAAATGTAATAACTCAAAAATGCTCATTATTACGGCACTAACGAGCAAGCACCTAAATTCTGGCACGTCTATTGACACAAACGGATCGACGCGCGAACGGCCAGCCTATATATCCGTCTGTGGGCCGACCGTTAATAAATACGTCGAGTACAAGTCCTCTCATTAGAGCGCCATAACTCCTCATTAGCGGGCATGCTAATTAATGTGACGTTTACGAGGACGTCGCCCGTAACTCACTCTGCGAGCGCCCCGGGCTCTTCCCGCCATTTCTTGCATGTTTCATTCGATCGGTGTTCGTTCTTAACGTTTTTAATGAACGCGCGTAATCCGATCTAGAAATTTCCAACGCCTATTTCAATAAATAAAAAAAACATTTTAAGGTTATCTAAAATCTAGTTTTCAACATAAGTGAGTATATGAATAGCTCCTATAACATAGCTTTTTCATTGCAAAATTCACTTAAATAAAACAATATTTATAAATGGATTCGTATTTTAAAAATGGCCACTAACTCACCACATGTATGGACCGCCATTTGCATAATTTGTCGTTGAACTACGCAAGCGTACTATAAACTGCAAATCCAGTAATGATGCAAATGAGATTAAAATCATTAAATCTTACTTTTATTATATCAACCTGCGCATTAAGCTGCACTGCTGCCGAGTTTACTAGTCTGTGTGGTTTACATTTAACTTTTACTATCGTAGTAGGGCTGAACGCCTGTCCTATTCTCATTTTGAAAACGAAAAAAAACAGCATTCACGGGGTATTTATAATTATTTAATAAAATACACTTTTCAATAACTAGATAACTTCTTTGGTTAGTAATAAATATGTTATGAACCGAAAGTAATCTACTTTTGTTTTTTTTAAAGACAACCCTAACCCAGGTATGAGGGGCTAATATTAAAACGAAGGAGCACCGAACATATCGCACCGCTCCATCGGGGATCAACCGTCGTAATTAAAGCTTTAGGGCGAAAGTTGAACGTGAGATTATAATCGCGGACATAATTTTAAATCAAATTAACACTTCAACTTTAAACCGAGGTCATTAATGGCATTACAGCGAAACAATATGGAGTCGTGACCGCGCCGGCCGATGCCTAAATAATAAATAAATAGATGCGCTATTATCTCGGCATCGCATCTCGCCGTTAATGTTCGACGCTCGACTTTTATAATTAACAATAAATTCGATATGTTTTTTGTGAAGCGGCCAACGATTCGACGCGTCCATTTTTCCTGCAAAGGGCTGCATGCGATAACGATCTTAATAACATGTGTAATAAAGCGGCGCCCCTGTGGTCCCCGTTACCTATTTGTTCATTATTAGACCACAAAATACTTGCTAACTATACGACTAATTTATAAAGAAACCTCTAGCTAATTGTGTTCTCTTCAATAAATCTTCCTTCCTGGAATTCCGTTGAAAAACACCAAAATACTAGAGGGCCTGGCTCTCGAGCTTCGACTCCGTTATCTCGTTATCCTAATGAAGTCTACGCTAATGACGAGTAGGTAAATAATAGGGCGGCTAATGGGGGCTTTATCATTCTCGAGTGCGCTCCAGGTAAGGGCCAATTAGAGAGCCCGACATCGGTCCATATTGTTCGGCAACTCGCTTCGATTACGATTATTTCCGAACGGCTCTCGATACTGATAAATTGGACAAACTATTGCGAAATGACGTCCGCGGTTTGCGGCCCCAGCTTTAATTTCCTGTTAAATTGTCGTATTCCGACTATACAATAAAGCATCAACTATCCGTGTAATTTAATTGCTTCCCAATAGAACTTAAAGTGTTTTTCATTTTTTTGTTCTATTGATTAGCAGTAATTACACTAACATAAAAAAAAACCTGTGGCACTCGGGAACTGCCGCGGTTTAGCTTTAGCTATTGCATAGCATTTTTTATCAACTTTTGCAATTATAATTAGACAATGATAATTTAATATTTAAACAATAATAAAACAAGACCGCGCTATATTAAACATTAATAAAAGCAAAACATTAACTGTCCCCTTCACACTCATAAGCTGGACCGCGCGAGAGAGAGATGGGCAGACTTTTCATGATGCGCATGCAATGTGACGTCAAGCCACGCGCTTATTCACAAACACTACACAAGCGCAATGTGTGAATGTGTTGAACGCGAGCTACATAGTAGGCGTAGTGGGGGTGTCAGGTTATTTTCGTTACGGAATTCGGCGGATTCCGTCGCCGCGCTCAAAGCCCGCGATAAAATCTATGCAATAGCTTAAAAATTTGTTAGTGCACTAAGCGTTGCAAATCGATCAAATACTAATAAAAAGTGTGACGAAAATAAAAATACTGAAAATTATGTCTTAAGTGTATTTCTCTAAAATTAAAATAATCTTTTTAAAACATAAAATAATGGGACAGTGAAAGAGCGTTGAGAATCTTGAAAGAAGAACTCTCCGATACAATAAGGCAATTGCTTGCACTAACAGCCAGCCGCGAAACTACGAAGAGTTGTTATTTTATTTTTCTTGCACTTATTTTATAAAAGATTTTTATTAGCGAACGTGCCGGAGATTGTGTAAAGTGCGAGCCGGACCGAGTTGTGTAGTGCGGTACCGTGCACGGGCTGGAGGCGAGTCTACAGTCCCCGAGCCGCCGCGAAACTTCTCGCCGCTGTTTTTTATTGCGCAGAATTTAAATGCATTTTTGATGTTACGAGATGACACGCGGCGGACGTCCGCCCCCGCTCCCGCACGTCTCGCCCCGCGCCCTATAATTTCCCAACTTGAAACTTCACTACGGTATTAAGCCTTGATTGCTTGAAGAAACTTGGAACATTTCATCGTATTCTTCATACTCCCAGTAGATGCCGCGGCGCTAGCGCAGACGTTTATTACAAACGGCTATCTGAATTAATTCTAAAATTATGTTCAACTGAAAGTTGGGAATATTTAATTCTTAGGCTTGTAAAACGGGACGCCGGGTAATTCGAAGCAATAGGTCTGGAAACATTTCTATTCCATTAAGTTACATTAAGAACACGAAACCAATTATTTAGGCGTGGTACCGTCAATATTTGAAGCGAAAGGGATATCATGTATTTGGATTCTGTATTACGGTTTTCAATTAAGTAGTTGAGGCTTAGTTTGAGCCACACTAGAAGCAGAACACGACAATACATTTAGAGGGCGAGTCGGTGTGGCCCGCGGGCCAGGTACCGATTGACTTCCTCTACCGTAGTTTTAGCTCCTTGCTAAAAGGATTGCCATGTTCGTCGATACTTGAAATCGAAGCAGAAATTTTGTTTCACCGAGAAATGTTTGAAATACTGGAAACTACAAATAGGCTATTTAAAAAAAATATTTTTTAAGAAATATGACGTAGTAAATTTAGCAGTTAAAGAGCTTATAAAATCACTTGGCGACCAAACATGGTAAATTGAGATGAATATTTATTTGATATTAACGCCAAATAGACCTAAAAATACTAATACAATTTATATACTATGTTCAGGTAAAGCATATTTCAAACAAGTCAAGGATATTAAGGGCGTTTACGTGACACACCTGTAATGGAAGACGAATCCTATACGAAATTACTGTGTCTCGTAACAAAGAGCTTCATGGTAGGTGGCGCCACAATCCTCGTCTTCAATTAGGCTAATGGACACCACCCGACCTGCATTCATACTCGAAATTCTCCGCGCCAAAGCTGTGCAGCTAATTTTCGTCTTAAGCGTCTATGGTTTGCACACGAGCGTTTTTATCGCTGCGTTAGTTCCGCCCGTGCTCTTCTGTTTTAAGTAAAATATAATATAATAGATTGCTTAGAATTTCTTAGTAAAAAGAAAATGTATAAGTACATACAATAGGAAACATAAAAATTAATGACGCAGAAAATATATTAAAACACAGACCAGTAGTGGTTATAAACTAAATTATAGGTTTTTAAGAAATGCACTGCAAATTGTAGTTTATTAACGTTTTCTGCATCGTTAATAAGTAGATATGCTCACAACCTACTTGAAGTTAATTAGACATAGACGTCACAACTTGAACGCAACAGAAGTCTCAGTATCATTGAGAAAATTGCAATTACGTCCCAAGATGAGGACGCATGATATAAGGCAGTTAATAACGAAAATAAGCTAATTACAGTCTTAAATGTTCTACGGATTGATAATGAAGAAACTAAAGGAGAAAGAGCTGGCACACCCGCAATTACTTTTTAAAATTTGACAATCGACTTTGACTTTTGAATAGAGGTTTTCTTTGATTAATGAAACGCCCGTCTGTACATTACACGTCTCGGTATGCATTGCGACTCATTACTCCGCTAATGGAGACCGTAATGAACCAATCTAACAGATTGCACTCAAATCTTCACCGCTGATTGGAAAGATACCGAAATGTGAAGTTGGAAATTTAATTATAAGTAGGTACTTATTTCCTATGTATAGCTGTACAATTTGAATGTGCTAGCCCAAATTAGGGAAGTAGTTTTAAAACATTATTCTCGTAAGCACTTCTTTATTTTCTTCCAACAACAGCATAATTTATATTGAATGTGTTTCAATAGTTTTAAATTATTTACGCTTATACAGATGGGTCTTTAAATTTAACAAATATAATTAACCACGAAGATTTACGGTTAGAATTTAACGGCAGGACACTAGGCCGCTAATCGCGAAGGTTAAGTCACGACTTTCAGGCAACTTGTTCACAACTCCAATTTGTAGCTCCGTTTGTGCGACTCGGGAAGTTATATTAAAAGGTCCACAGTAATTTTCTTGACAAACACAATGAATAATGAATAGCGCAATATAAAATTCGGATTGAGGAGGGCGTCTCGTCATGTGTCCCGGCCGACATGTTTGCTTTTCTTAATTCTGTGTGTTTTCGCTAATTGAGTCCCGCTACGGCATTACCTGGTCTCTCGTATGATTTCTTCACCTTTCAATACGCTCTCCCTTCTTAATGTAACACATTAATCATTCAAGAAACGTTAATTATGTATTTTTGTCGAGTAACGTGAAGTATGTTTCAGTGAATGCGTGTGTGTCGCTCCGTACGGAATTTCTCCGTTTTCTTGATGTACTCCATGCGAATTCAATCAACTCCAAACTCTACTAACATAAGGCGCAAGATTTATGATCGACACAAATTGAATTCGCTAACAAACAATATCGTATTCGAAGCGGTACGTAGGATACGATACGAGTATATCAATATTGCAGGCGCTATTAATACGTCCGTCTCATGAGCGGGCGGGGTAGTCCCGGCACCCGCGCCGCAACCCCACACCCCTCGGTCGCCGCTCTTAATTGAATGAGGAGCGGGAATTGTTTCCCAAAATGAAACAATTAATTGTGCAACGGCTATTCCGCCTTACATGGATAATACGTTCGTTTATGGCCTCCTAACGCGGCTGCACGCCGTCCTTTATTGGACCGGCTCTAGGAATTTGTGTTCAATGGAGCTCGTATCCAAAATTTAATTGAAAATTTATAAAGACATCGCGTTGTCCCGTGCTCAGGGAGTTTTACAACGAGTTTCTGTGGGATTACACTGGGCGAGGTTTAAAAACATTCAGTTTTATAGTTCGAGCTCAAATATTTCGTCGGGAAGAAAGCTTTGTACATTATGCTTTCGTTTCCCGAGCGAGGGCGGTGTGAACAAGCACTATCCATTGCGCCTTTTAGTTTAAAGTGAGACGTTTAAAATTTTCATGTTCAGGTCATAGCACGTGTAATGCGGTTATACAAGGTGGAAATTCAACGGTACACGTGAGCATGTACCACGTTCAACTCGAAGACGCGTCGTAAACCGCCTTTACGCCTTTGCGCGATAGCTACCTAACCGAAACTTTTCATATTCGCCGCCCATAAACCCGGCCAAAAAATACGACCGACGAAAAACATTGTAAATAGAAGGTTATCGACGCTCCGTATTCTACGTTCAAAGTTTTAAAACATAGTTTTAACTGTACTGTGTGCACTCCAAATTAATAGGTTTTGCTGGTATAGGGTTTGCGCATCAATGATAAGTAATTTTATTTTACGAGTGACTGAGGTTCTACAGAATCTTAAATAACGCAGCGTTGTTTTTTCATATTTGCCGCACAACAAAACTCGGATGAACCTAAAGCAATACCAATAAACGTGACGTCATTTGAGGCCAAAATAAAATGTTACCGAAAAATAGAATTAAGCTCTAATATACAAAAGCTAGCTAAATATGGCAAAACATGTAATGAATTGTGTCAGCTTAGTAATTATTTTAGATTATTCCTTTTACGGTGTCCGGATCCTCAAATGTGCAGTAAAATAATTACAAAGCGTCTAGGAGTACATCGGAGCACACACGTCAGTCTTGTGTATTGGATGCAGCCGGGGTAGTGTGCGCAGCACCGAGGGCACACATTCAATTTGCTATTTATCCGGGAATGGATCTAAGTCATTACTTAGCTGAGCGAGAGAGACGGGAATGGATGTAGTGGAAATTACGCTACCGGTCGAATTGTACAGCACGTTCATTTACTAAGCAATTATAATATAATTTAATGACATCGCCTTTCCTGAGTTGTATTTAAAAACTACAAAAATGAATCTATTTTTTTTCCATTCCCTATACTGATTTCTGTAAGACATTCACTGAGTATTCGAAAGACCATTTCTAATGAGTGGGATAGGTTATCACGGGCACCCAAGGGCAATCGGTGTCAGTATGTCACGGTATATATGATCATTATAAATTACTTTGTAATAAATTACTATTGAAATTGTGATCAGCGATAATAGGCGGTGATATCGTATCCGCAACAAGTCACGGTACCCCTTGGCCTCTCCTCACTCGACGTTGGATCACCGCCCGAGACGGAAGCCGGGCAAGGCAGGGGCAGCTATTGCAGCATTGTTTTTGTGATTATTTGGGAAGAAGTCACATTTAAAGCCTATTAAACGATTCGTTACCAGTGCAAAAAAAATAGTAAGTAATTTTAGGTAGCCAATTTGTATTCGGCAAAGATCGCGATCCGGCCGCGGACCACAGAGAGCCGGTTCCGCGTCGTGCGGGCCACAATCACAGGAAGTGCGCCATCTCATTGCGGAAGTGGTTTCTCCTGTCGTCCCGCCTCGCCTCGCCGTGTTTTGTAAACTTCGGGCCCTTAATGGCCGCGCTTGCTTCATATGGCCCGATCGAATGCATTTCGCCTGATGAAAAATATCGTAAAGTTTTTGTGTGCGTTTCATGATTTTTTTTTATTGCTTAGATGGCTGGACAAACTCACAGCCCACCTGGTGTTAAGTGGTTACTGGAGTCCATAGACATCCACAACGTAAATGCGCCACCCACCCCGAGATACAAGTTCCAAGTTCTCAAGTATAGTCACAACGGCTGCCCTTCAAACCGAAACTGCTTCACGGTAGAAATAGGCAGAGTGGTGGTACCCATCCGCACGGACTCACAAGAGGTCCTTGCTTTTAATGAAGGCGTTATTTGTTTAATGGATTGCACTCGTCGATTATAATGTTAGGCTTGATCGAATGATTTTGTTCAACGAATTGCGTTAATTTAGAACGTGACATGTTTCCAAATATGGTAGTGTATATATATATGAAAAATATGTGGTAATCAATCATAAGTCACGTGCGAAGATGTGTAATTAAAAACGTATTTCGTAAAACAACAATGGAAAAAATCTAAAAACACAAACACGAAAATGTATCTAACGCTTACAATTTTTCAGTTTAAATTTTAATTTTTTTTTTATTGCTTAGATGGGTGGACGAGTTCACAGCCCACCTGGTATTAAGTGGTTACTGGAGCCCATAGACATCTACAACGTAAATGCGCCACCCACCTTGAGATATAAGTTCTAAGGTCTCAGTATAGTTACAACGGGTACCCCAACATTCAAACCGAAACGCATTAGGTACTGCTTCACGGCAGAAATAGGCAGGGCGGTGGTTCCTACCCGTGCGGACTCACAGGAGGTCCTACCACCAGTAATTATGCAAATTATAATTTTGCGTTTCAGATCACTCGTATTACATAGGCTAGGACGGAATGCATTGAGGCAGCCTTTGTACTGTAAAATTGAGACTTAGAACTCATGTTTCAAACTGATGTCTATGGGCTCCGCTAACCAAATAACACCAGGTGGGCCGTGAGGTTATCCACCCTTCTAAGCAATTATAAAAAGCGGTTTCATTACCTGAAAATAAACGCTAGGCAGTATTTCCCAACCTTTTTTGTGCTCCACTGTAACAGTTCTAAAAATTTTAAGCCCGCCATACGTAATTTTTAACATTAAAAAATTGATTTCTGCACTTAAGAAACATAAATGATAGGTTTTATGTAGAAATCACTATGAAATTGTTATGAAAACACACTTAAGTAATATTTCAAAACATATATCTAATAAAAAACTGAAATTCAAATTCAAAATAATTTTAATACAGATTTTCTATATTAATTTAGTGCAATTGCCCCCCTTAATTATCAAATTGCCCCCTTGTGGGGTGTGGGCCCCACCACGTTGGGAAACACCGCGTTAGGGTTGTTACTTACAAATATCATCGATCTTACTGTGCTGTGAATAATATATATAGTATACAGAAACAAAACAAATAATACAACAAATCACATTTTTTTTGCTTAGACGTGTGGACGAGCTTACAGCCCACCTGGTGTTAAGTGGTTACTGGAGCCCATAGAGATCTACAACGTAAATGCGCCATCCACCTTGAGATCCTAAGGTCACAGTATAGTTACAACGGCTGCCCCACCTTTCAAACCGAAACCCATTAATGCTTCACGACAGAAATAGGCAGGGCGGTGGTACCTACCCGTGCGGTCTCACAAGAGTTCCTGCCGCCCGTATTGAACACATCACGCACATTTGTCTAATCACATTTTGAAAACCAGTCAGGACATAAATAAAAATAATACAATTAGATACAGTGAAACTGTTACAGAACGACCCTCTAGATTACTGAACACCATGAAAACATATTTTTCATTGTAACGTATTGTAATTCAATACATTTAAAATATTTGCTTAGCTGTAATTTATATGTTTGTGAATGTAAATGTAAATATGGACAGGTGTATGGAAAGACGGCCTTCATTGCTAATTACATGCCCGCGTAACACATATCACCTATTTATTGAAATTTATTTTGACCAAATAATTAATCATAGTAGTTTCATCATCTCTATATAAATAGACAAACACAAGACAGCCAAGTACCGTTTTTTACGTGTTTGTCGGTCGATTTTCTTTTAATAGCTACATATCTGTTTTAATAGCTCTTAACGTAATATACTTTTTTGGAAATATACGAATTTTTTTACAAATTGAAAATAAAAGAGAAATAAAACACGTAAAAGGAATCTAAATCTTGAAGTGACAACAATTATGGTCGAATTTCGATTGCTGTGCCAACACTGATAAGTTTTGATAGGCAGACGAGTTGACTTTAATGCTGTAAGCAGTCGACGTCGCCCTAAACGTGTTATTACGGATCCATTAACGGTGCTTTTAGGTACCACAAGCACCCGTCACCATCTCGCCGAACCCGTCGCTTGCGAAGAAAGGCTTAAGTAAATTAACCCACAGATACAGCCCACTGGTTTCTCGCCGGACCTTCTCAGTGGGTCGCGTTGCCGATCCGGTGGTAGATTGTACGAAGCACTGCTCTTGCTAGGGCCAGTGCTAGCAACATTTCCGGTTTGAGCCCCGAAAGCTCACCTACACGCTAGGGTAAACCTGAAATAACCTCTCGAGGCTATCAGGAGAGGTAGGGAAAAAAAAATTAATGCTGGTTAGCGCCTTTAGAGATGAAGGCAAAGTCTCGATTGCATTAAAATAAAACACATCATACCTTTCTAACTGTATGTATGACCGTTTTGTAAAAATAGCATACAGGACAGTGTTACGTATCTTGACTATTCTATTGATATGCCTTCACCAGTAAAAACCTAACCATTTTGTTCCCTTACATATCAAGTTATACTTTAAAACTATTATTTAGAAAAGTTTTTTTAACAAAACCATTTTAGAAATGACATGTACCTACATTTTTTATATCACATATATAAATAATAATATGACATACAAATAATTTAATTAAAACACAAGATATATAACTTTACCGAAAAATAAATTAAGCGGTATGAAAGTGTATTAGAGACGCAGTCTGCGTTACGCCTTCTGGGGTGGGCGACATGAATTCTATAAATTTAAAGTTAGAATACACTACATCGGAGTGGTGCACTGATAAGGGCGCCCGATTAAAATGAATCACAGCGGTGCCGCTAATTGGGCCGGCCGGCGGCTCATCCAATTAGCCGGGACTTAGAAATCCGTGCCCGCAGGCCTCCGGGACTACACAACCCCCGTTCTAATCTACCGTCTGCTCTGCTAATATGAGCCGTCATAGCAGGGTGACCAGCTCTCCGTCCACTTCCGATTAATTGAATTCGACCTATTTGAACATTTGATTTTCTTCAAAATAAAAATAATTATTCGTGGTTTCCTGAATTTTATTTCGTAGGAGCGCAGTACGAAAAGTTTCCAAAATTCTGCGTAATTTAATGTTACGCTTTGGAATGTTGATCAAAACTGAGTTGTTTAAGCGCGGCGCGGTAACGACTCGCTTGAAGACTTCGCGACTCCTTTAATGACATCGAAGCCGGCGAAGACGGGCTCGCGTGCGCAGTTCTTGTTATTTCTTTATTACAAAGGAGTGCCTCATTAATTTGGCAGCCCCTCAGGGTTGAGAGTCACGAACCCTTGACCCCGTTCGAGAGAGCTCGCGACACTGAGCCAAATTGAAAATCTTACGCACCTAGCGATACATAATTAACGACCCTCATTACTGCATAACTGCTGCGTCACTTCGTATCCACTTCGTAGTTCGTAAATATTATACAACAAAAATGGATTATACTCTGAAAACTGAATGCAAAACAAAGTTACATAGCCTCTAATCCTATCTATTAAGATTACAAATCGTACAATACAACTTTGAAAATAATTTCTTCCAGTTAGACAGTTTCAATTATCCTTAATGGCATTTGTAAGAGTTTTAAAATGACTCGGATATAGTAGTAAAACTTGTTCTCAGATAGTGTTCGCAGGTCATGCGGGGCACGAATTCGAACGAACTTCGATACTGAATGTCCCGTTTTATTGGAGAAATTCAACAAGAAAGCGATACTCCGTAAAACGATATTGTCCGTGTCTAACAATACGCAGGTATCGGAGCATGCAAAAGTCACCGGGCTTTTGAGTAAATTCGCTTGAGGAACGCACACGGGAAAGTCTATAATGAACGTAGGACGCGACCGACGAGCCCCGTGTCCGAAGGCTCGTGCATTTTTAATAGCTCACGCTAGCGTACCCACTATTAATATTTACCGAACACGTCAAGAGGGTGCACTTTACCTTTTAGTTAACTAGCGTCCGGCCGTTCATTAAATTTTCACGCGCGTCAGTTTCGGACGAATTTTCCGCGGCGCTGACCGGCGGCCCGCCGATAACGAGCGCGGTCCAAGCCCGCACCCGCGCTCAACCCGACCAAATTTGATTAATAATAAACTGTAACTGAAACGGCAGCTTTGAAGTTGACGAGTACGACTCAACTCGTTATCGAGAATTACGCGAAATCCTTTGACGTTACATAGTTATTTCTTAAAATTTTACGTATTGTGAGCAAACGGATTTGCGATTTTACGAGCGAAACGACCTACATAAACTCAAAAGACGATCTCACGAATATAAACGTTTGAGAAAACGTTTCGACTATGCGTAATAATTCATAGTTGACGTCAATATTTCAAAGACTGCATTTACGGTAGTACTTATTGGTCTAAAGGTGAATTGAAATAACACAAAATGAATAAACTAATCTTATTATAGAGACGTCACTCGTCAGAGTCGACAACAAGACTAGCGTTGAAAGGGAGATAAACGTTTATCGGTGTAGACATGAATGATGATTAATGTGCGGTCATCGAGGGCTCAAGAAGTGCACCGTGCTACCCGGCTAAGGCTGCGGTCACACACCATTTTTATTGACTATTATGAAACGAAAGGATTAAATTGTTGAATAAATTACAGTAATGTGAGAGACGAGCAGAGACCGTAAAATAGAAAATATTGTTGCATTTTAGTTATACGAAAAAAAAAACGATAAAAATCGTTTGATCGTTAATATCTCTCAACGTAAAAACTTAAAAATATCTTATTTAGTTTATTACCGGCCAAAATCAATCATAATTAAAATTAGTTAGGGTTTTACTTCGATGAACTTATTTAAAAGTAGCTTGAAGTATCCGATTGCGCGATAAATCGCAGGTGTGTGATACGCCTTATGTGAAACGTGCGTGCCTCAACCGCATGAATAAGCAATGAGCGCGCGCGCACGCGACGCGACAAACGGCCGAAACGCACGCGACGCCGCCTCCCTCGCGCCTCTGTACCGGCGCCCTAATTTATTACCGCCCGCCCTAAGCCTCACTATCACTCTTGTATCTTACGCATCCATATCTTTTCGCTCAACACTATAATTGTATTACTAAATACAAATCGTTTATTGAGCTCGAAAACGTATCTAGTGATAATTTATTTTTAACTTAAACTTCAAACTTTTTAGCGGTAGGCAGCGGCTTGGCTCTGCCCCTGGCATTGCTGAAGTCCATGGGCGACGGTAACCACTCACCATCAGGTGGGTCGTATGCTCGTCTGCCTACAAGGGCAATAAAAAAATTTCTTAAATTTAGAAAATATTTCTATTGTTTATATGTTAATCCTAGAATTCCTCCTTTTTAGAACAATGGCTATGTTTATCTGCAGATGTTACCTATAACTAGTCCATTAAGAACTTTAAATGGCAATAGTTACATTGCATAGGAAACAAAAGCTAATGTATACGTTCCGCATTGAATATACATAGCTTAAACGTTACAAAAACCTATAACTTCTCATTACGTTAATGATGTCTAATAAGACGAGACGTAATAAATAAAGAAAAAGAAAAGAAAACAAAAACATTATAACAACTAAAAACTAATAAAATTAATGGTGTATTTATTCATCATTCCTTCTCGTGCCCGCTTTTTTAAGAAACTAAACAAAAAATAATTATTTTTATAGTTATAGAACTGGAAATTTCTAGAATACAGGAATTGCTGTTCAGCTATTCATAGCATTCGTAATTGTTTGAATAGTATTTACGGCGATGGGTGCAACTATCGGTCGACTATTTGCTAACTGCTCCACAGTACGCAGCCTACGACTATTAAATTATTTAGGCCCAGTCTTGCATTGTCTCGCGAAAGTCTGTCGCCGGGACGCCGAAACCCGCCAATACAAACAGTTGTTACAGTAGGAATGTCCCTGTTTAGGGTTGACAAATCGTAATATATTGGACTAATCGAAATTATTATTTTTTTATATTAGATCGTCAAGATACATTAAAGTTTTATAATGTTAAATAGAAAATAATACTAATAACACCATTTTATATTTATTAATTTCTAATCTACAAACTCGCACGAGCATTTCTATAGAGACACAGAGTCCACCACGTGAATTCAGGCTGTAGAATTAATTCAGCCTAGCAGTGACATGAACTAAAAAAAAAACTGCCATGGAATAGACAACCAGGTAACAATTAATAACAAAAGCGATCTTAAAGTAGTAAACAAAGCTTATTCATTAAAACAATCATTCAATTACTATTTTTGTGAAATGTAATAAATTTTAAATAAATAAATCTAAATAGAATCTAATAATCATTTTAAAAACTTATCACAACGTGTCAGTTCGTATGTAGGCAATTGTTCTGCATATATTAGTGTATCATTTATGGTCAGCTCGTCGTTAATTTTGGCTTCAAATGACGTCCATCCAATGAAATATAAATTATAAGAAATAAGAGCTGCTATATTCTATATTACGGCAAATCTAGTTTTCCGTGCATAGTATATCGCTGCGCTATTAGTATTAACATGTATAACGTGCTCAGACACTTGTTCTTCTGAAAACGTTAATAAGTCCTCAACGGTATACCTATATTAGGAAATTACGGTATATTCTATTATATTACGGCAAATCTAGTTTTCCGTGCATAGTATATCGCTGCGCTATGAATATTTACATGTATCACGCTCAGACATTTGTTCTTCTGAAAACGTTAATACGTCGTCTTATTAATAAGTCGAGAAACGTTAATATTAACAATTGGTTTTCAAGGACTTTATTACAATTGACAGTGCCCAATATGTAGTTGCAGTCTATGACCACTCGCCATTCCATTGGAAAAACCCTTGCCAGAATTCGAATACAGTAGAAAAACAAAAATAAGCTGCTGTTTTGTTTTCTTCTTAAAATTTCATCGAGACTGCACGTCGTGACTCTTCACGACAATTTGATACCGCGGTCAGGTGCAGCGTCGCAGCAAATTTGTGGTGATTTTAGAATAGAATTAAAGCCTCACAGTAAGTAACTCATTGCAAAACATAGGTCGAAGACCGTGATCGGATCCATATACGTTTTTTTACCTTGCTTGCTTCTTGTTCAGGCAAAGGGAAACGTATTCCAGACAGCCAATCATTTTGTATTATCAGACCAATGTCATTACTCTAGGCCTTATCGCTAAAAATTTGTTTGATTTATAGATAGTAAATAAAATTTGGTCAAGGCCTGCATAAAGTGAGAGAAGCGATAGTTTGCCAGTGGCACCTTATCAGCTTATTATTAGAATGGCATTATAAAAAATATCAATGAAATCACACTAGCTTCTATCCCCGTTGATCGTATCAAGTAGACTTAATACAAGATGTGATATTTTTAATATGGAAATTAAAGATAATTAAATATCTTTCGGACAACCCTGTTTGCTGAGTCCCGAATGTGCGGATATCGGTAGGAATCGTTCTGTATTGAGTTAGTGCCCGGACGCGCTCGTGTTTGTCTAACTAGTTAATGGAATACCGATGGGCTATTGTACGAGGAACCGTTTTCTATTTAACGCTCGATATAGATATTTGGTAAAGGATTAATGTTTACAACAATGTTATCGAATTAACGGAGACTTGATTGTTGTTTGTAACTTAACTATACTTATGTTGGTAGTGTTGCTATGAATTTTAGTTAATGGTAAATCCGTCTAAATACTTTGTGTTTGCCAAACAGTTAAGTAGTACAATTTTGCGCCATGTTTTTGTTTTTTATTGCTTAGATGGGTGGACGATTTCACAGCCCACCTGCTGCTAAGTGGTTACTGGAGCCCATAGACATCTACAACGTAAATGCGCCACCCACCTTGAGATATAAGTTCTAAGGTCTCAGTATAGTTACAACGGCTGCCCCACCCTTCAAACCGAAACGCATTACTGCTTCACGACAAAAATAGGCGGGGTGGTGGTACCTACCCGCGCGGACTCACAACACGTCCTACCACCAGTTTGTCAGCCAAATTTTCTTAAAAGTCATTGGTGAGCTTTATTGTTAACAAAAATATGCTTGGGAAATTTGCTTAGGGTGAATTTAAAAAAAATGTGCGGATTCTAGTTCCACATTCAACAACCCCAACAACCAGCTACAATTTTCACGTGTTATATGGCAAGAGCAATTTGAATTAGGCATTGAATGCCGGATATCTTTAACCACGTCTTATACTCGAACCATTAAGACGATCGATATCGTTAGAAAAAATTATTACCAAACACTTTTTTCTCCCAAATTATCATTTGAAATAAGTGTTCACTGCTCGCGAGTCTAAACATATAGTAAAAATCGCAGATCATATATTGTGTGGCTTATTTTAATTATGGGGCTTACATCAATTTAAAAATTGAAATCAATACAATTAATTAAGAAAATCCTGTTCAAAACCACAAAAATTAGTAAGTTATTTCGTAGAAAAATGCAGATAGCTGTAATTGGAGCCGGCGCGCACACGCCTGACACGCCGCCATTTTTTAGCAATAATTTTTCAATAGCAGAATAATTTTTATATTTTCTTCATGTAAGTTTAGGGAATACTAAACACTAAGGTTATTCAATTATAAACTTTATTACCCCAGCCTAAATGTGAGATCGTGGATGCCACTGCACACGTTGAAACATAAAGTAAAACTTTAAATTGCTTTGGAATAACACTGGCTCTTCCAACAGAAACGTATAATAATTGCTCAGAAGCCAAAATGTACAAGACGTAAGCGTTAACTCTTATAAACAACACCCTCTATTAGCATTACAACCTTAGTGTTATAACTATTGACGCATCGCAATGGCAAAAGTCACAAGAGCCCTTTGAAAAAAAATATATATTAAACTTATTGTCGTCAGTGAAACGGGAATAATAAAAATGTTTCGTTTACAGAATTCGACATTCGTCATAAAGGTTCCTTCGTATCAGTGGTTTTACGATAAGTGTTTGCAGTAAATTCGGAACAGAATTTCATCGCGTATGATTATAATTTTGGCTATGGTTCGTGTATGTAGCGAGGTAGGTACATCCGGTTACGAATTATCATAATTATATTTGTTACGTATATATCATAGATTGATGTACGAACTTAAACTCCATTCTGAAACTAAAAAACTATAAATTGTTATATTTGAAAAGTGCTGTTGCAATAGATGTGCACGAAGAATAGATAGATCCGTGGTTATTTTCTTACTTTCACATGATTTTTCAATATATTCTATTTTGAATTCAAGATTAACGACAAAGCTTTTAAAAATATTGTACTGATTTTTTGATGCACACAATTACGTAAGAAAAATATATTAAAAGTATATTACGTACTGAAATACTAAATAAAACAATAAATAGTCCAATGATCTATGTAGCTTGCTGGGCTTAAATAGCAATTTCAAATAATTAGTGTTCGCGTAATGATCACAATTCCACTGTTCAAGTTTAAGGTTCATTTTATGTTTTTTTATTTTTTTATTTTCATGTATTAAACACAGGACAAAAAACACTGGAAGGTTGCCCCTTTAAAATAACCTATTTCTATTTCCACAAATAAAAAGAAAAAGCTTGTTTACGTCTATCAATACATACATAATAAGTACTTGAAGTGCGACAAAACAAATACAAGATAGTAAATAACTAATTAAGAAGGTCACGACCGCGTGACCTCGTCCATATCACCAAACATTTGTAAATAACAAACGAATAACAATTTTTATCTATTTTACAATTACTTTAAAACGGTAGATCGTACTTTTAGCTGTACAGAATATCACGTATCGGCAATTAAAAGCACGTATAGTGTTCGTAGGAAGGCCCAGCGTTCGACTTGGTCGTGACCCCGTGACCTTTCACCTCGACGTGTTACCGATGTTAATGACGGTTTCGTATGATCACGCTTTGTGTTACGGGGAAAAATTAAACAATAATACAATTTAAACTTACAATCTTAAAAAACAAAAATAAAAATATTTTAATTGTAGTTATAGTTTAATTTTAGATTTATGTGAGTATTGTGTATTTAATTGTAACTTAATGTAAATTTTATTGCACCTACCACTATTTTTTTTTGTTGCTTAGATGGGTGGACGAGCTCACAGCCCACCTGGTGTTAAGTGGTTACTGGAACCCATGGACATCTACAACGTAAATGCGCCACCCACCTTGAGATATAAGTTCTAAGATCTCAGTATAGTTACTCTACACTATCTTTGGTTGACTGTTAGAGAATGCCTTAGGCATTAAGTCCGCAAATGTAAATTTTACATGAAGTGTAATAAATAAATAAAGTAATGAAATATTTTTTTAATACTGAAATATATTCTCACGTTTTTATTTTCATTTTACGAATCTCGCTTTTGTGTACGGGGCGATATAACAAACACGTATTGCATGTACAGATAAATAATATACATGTTTAATTAACGCCATTTCTAATTCATAATCCGACAGTGATAAATTAGACAGTTCCGGCCGCTCGTAATTAGGTACGCAATTATCGCGGCCCGTTTGAATTCATTAATACGGAGAGTACCTACATCTAAGTAAACGTGATTTATGTCGCGCCGTAGTACTCTGTCGCTAATTGTACTAATAAAACGTAACCTACTCAATATCGATCATCGGGTTTGAGTAACCGAACAATCAGTGCGGCGTGAAATAATTAATCGACTACACTAGAGCCCTCCTCTCGTTGTTTCCTTGTTCTATTATTAGGTAATAATCATGTTTGCAGCGACCGCCGGGCGCACATAATTGGAAGCCCCGTACGGCTGTTTAATTTACTTAGCCTCAGCATCTGGCTCGATCGCGAAACAATTGCCGGCCGCCTAATTATATTTTAATCGCAACGGGCCCCTATGCACGCAGCGGTCTGCCGAATAAACTTCGTGTAAATCATTCGAGAACAGATCAAAACACTGCGACGACTCGGGAGTTGTATGAGAATTAGTATCGTTTTTTTTTTTTATTGCTTTGATGGGTGGACGAGCTCGCAGCGCACCTGGTGTTAAGTGGTTACTGGAGCCCATAGACATTCACAACGTAAATGCGCCACCCACCTTGAGATATAAGTTCTAAGATCTCAAGTATAGTTACAACGGCAGCCCCACCCTTCAAACCGAAACGCATTACTGCTTCACGGCAGAAATAGGCAGAGTGGTGGTACCCACCCGCGCGGACTCACAACAGGTCCTACCACCAGTAATAACAATCGTAACATAATTCCTAACGTTGAACACTAAAGCGTTGAAGTGAACGTTTTAATTAAGCACATACATGAGTTGCGAAACACAAGGGCGTCGGGTAAATTAAGTTCACCTTGTTCAAAGTCTGTATACAAGGTTCTGATTTAAAATGCAAGAATATGCTTGTCTTATAGCTAAAGATTAAAGGAGAACATTGTATAGTTTTTTTTTTTATCTAGTTCGAGACCTCGCGAGCTGGTTTCGCATAATAAGATTCGTCAAGGTTGATCAAAGACTATAAATATTTAAATTGAACATTGTCGAAACACCCTTATACGTGAACAGATGTTAACATGAATAACAACTGAACTAAAGATGCCTGCACGGCAAAACTGTGAAAGTTATAATAAATTCATAACAATTTCTCTAATAATAATTCGTAAACCCAAAATCGTACAAATATCTTTTTTTATGAGTTATTATTGTTATTGTATTGTTTTTTTTATAAATTCCTATTATGAAATCCTCATTGTTGGCTAGTAGTAGTAATAGTTAGAATTCCGACTATGCTGCTATTGAAATAAGCACTAAAACTGTTTAATTTTTTTTTATGGTATCACGATATGAATCACAATATGTTCATAGACTTCTACCGACGCAAAGTTTCCTATCGTTGTAACCTATAAGGTAATGATCTGTAAAAGTTACAAGTAGCCGTCAGCCGAAGAGACGTGTGATACGATTTAGGAGGGAATTGCTCCTGCGCCCGTTCTGCATTAGCGTGAAAGCCTCCATGAGGCGGGCGGACGAGGCCTGGAGCTGCGCATTGGCCATTAGCGTGATTAGAGAAGAGCCTCCACTCCTACACCCCGCACCAGTCACCGATTCTTTAGGCCTCTCATCTCATAATAATACATACTTCATTATTAATGAAAGCTCGTGTTTTACTCCCGGAGATTGCACTCGATCTACGTAATTGCGAATCTAATGAATGTTTAAAGTTTATTTTTCTTGTTTACAGGTGATGGCATGCTCTTATCTGAGGACGTCGGGCATTAATTCTCAAGTACCAAGCGTGTCCAGTTGGACACCGCCGGTAGCGCCGACTTTTCCTACGTCATATGTGACGGGACCGTCGAATGCGACAGCGGGCCCCCCTCCATTCGTGACAACCTTGGATGCGTTCGGTCAACAGAGCACATCCCTAACGGCGTATCCCGCAACCGATCAAGAGCCGGCCCTCGATTTAACAACAACCCCATCGCTGGAGTGTCGACCTCCGAACAGTGAGGACGAAACAGTGTGATAGTGCTGTGCCACAGACTTTGTTAACACGGGCAGTAGCGAATGTTCACTCACTGAAACGGGCGACACGTAGTCACGCCAGCGAGTAACATTTGCCCTAATGTCATTGAACTGTTAAGTTATATATTTAGTACCTAATACATATTTAATTTCGGTTGTGAAAATGGCAATTTATGTAAAACTTAATTCGCTGTGTGTAAAAATTTCCATTTACTGGTACTTAATAAGCGTTTAACAAAACGGATGTGTATGACACAACAGTGTTATCTATGTTGATAGCAAGTGATAGCAGGGATGTTGTCGTGAAGGTTTCTATGGCATATCTTACGTAATGTAGTTGTGTACTCCTAGTATATCATATACTACAAGCTCGTGGTTGTATTGTATTAATGAAATTTAACGGTTAAGATCCATCGAACTGCAATGATTGTTAATATCTATACTTTATTGTCAGCATTTATGCAAATCACTTCAGATTATCTATCACATAATCTAAATAGTGAAGTACGAACAATATTTAAGATGTACTAGTTAATCTTGTTATACAATTGTATTTAATATCGAATCTTGCCAGAATTGAGTACCAATAAAATATTAATTTAACTTTACACGCGTCTCTGTGATTTGCAATTTTGCTATGTAAATATTCTTGTCGACTAAGTTACTTCATGTTATGAGCTGTATCGAATGCTCGTCAATATTTTTCGTTCGGGTTGTAAATATTAGCGTAACTTTCTAGACGTAAGTAGACACATCTTGTACCTAAAAGTTTTGGCGCGAAACTTCATTGCAATAATTATGATGCCAACATTTTTGAACTTTTAAAATCGAATAAGAAATGTTCTAAATACTTATTAATAATTGTTTCAACGGTTGGACTTGTTCGAATCGATTTTAATGTTAACACTATGTAAGTAATTTTAAACGCTAACATTCCTTGCTGTATACACTTAGGAAATTATTATTTTAACTGTTATAAATCTTAATCAATGTTAGACCAGTGTTTTAACGATTTCAAAAAGTAATTCATATCAAAACGTTTAGTTGATAATGACAAAAAAATATATAAAATGTTAGCGTTTAGTCAGTCTTGCCATCTAATATTAATGTTTAATAGAAAATGAAGAAGCTTGAGGTTTGAAATGAAATGTATTTACATTTAAAGCTCACGGCTAATTCAATTTCTAAGACAAAACACTTGTGGTGTTACCAGTACACAAAGAGAAGCATACCTACATACCTAGCCTAAGAGAGCCGGTGACAGGAGGAGAAAATAAACAATTTTGTAAATTAAGAACTTGTTTTATTTTATAATCAAAATCATTACATATTGGATTATCATTACATTCGAATTCTTGGCGATTTTGAATGATTTATAATCGATTGCAAGCAAATATTATTAAATTTTAGTTGAAGTTTAGTTGAAGTAGAAGTTTAGGTGAAGTAGTCACTGTAAATTGTCTTTGCTCATTCCGCAAATGCAAACGAAGGCAACGAAATGCTGAATGAGATAAATTTCTTGTCGGCCGGTGCTAAACAGTAACATAAATAGTTCTTTTTAAAGAAAATATTTAATTTTATATAATATTTAAAAGTAATCGTTTTTTTTAAAGAATTAATATCAGCGTTATGAACATATAACTATATACATTGTTATGATGAATGGACACTATAAAAATTCAAATCGTTTAAAATCATTAAAAACTCGAAAACAAAGCATAACATAATAAATAGGTTACATTAATTGTTTTTTTACGACAAAGTTGAAATTCGAAACATAAGCATTTGCACACAAGACGAAATAAAATTTAATCACTTTAAAATTTCTAGAAATATTGATTCGGATTACGATAGCATAACCATATAAAACCAAAGTCGTATCAACTATGATTTTAAAAGCAATTTTTGAAGACTTACAAATTGTTGCATTATACATTAGTAATTTAAAATTATTCTTGCTTCTATACCACTGGATGGAGTCAAAACAATATACCTATAGGTAGTGAACCATAATTTGATTTATATATAGGTTTTACGATGACCATCTGCCTGATCTGACATATAGAAAATAGCTAAGTCTCAAAATTGGGAAAGCAATGAATTAGCGAAAATTAATTAGAAGGCCCAGAATTTTACTTTCAAACAGGGAGCTATTTTTAGTGAAGTGAAGTCAAGTAAACTTTGGGTTTTATCGAGATAGGAAGGAATACGAAATATATTTCTATTAAATAAGTTAACGAGCTAAGCATGGAATTGTTTAAATGATTAATAAATATATTTGGACATTTTATTTTCTGGATTTTGAAGTAAGAATTTTAATAATTTACATTTTCTGTCTCATAAGGATGTTATCAGAGACATTCACGCCTTTTTTATTTGTATTTGTCAGAATTAAGAGACAGTGAATAGTAAAAAACGTGTAGACCATTGCTAAAATTCAAAATAGATTCCAAAAAGAAATTTATTTAAAATCTAAGCCTTCTCCTTCAACATTTCAAAGTAAAAATTGTGTTAAAACTGCTAGTGACGTCCTGAAGTAGAATAGTATCTGATTGTTAGTACACAAAATAATACGGGTTAAAGTATGAAATTGCCGTTTTATTGTAATAGGTACTTCAAATTGACATAGAACCTTCATGGTTTTTGATTTTTGAGTGAAACTTTTTTCTTCATGAGGCTCTTTTTTAAAAAAATGTGCAACATTCGATTATCGACAATCAATTGTTTTTTTATTCAGCTTAGACAAGATAGATGGATACTTCGAAAATTCGAGTGATTTTTGAATACGAGTTCCGACGCGGAACTAAGGCTGCAGAAGCTTGTAATATCAATGTTGCGTTTGGAGAGGGGACTGCTAATGAACGCACCGTGCGATTTTGGTTTAATCTGCAGATCTGCAGAAAGAAACTCGTATTGAAACTTCTGTTGCCTTGTTGAATCGATACAGAAATGAAGGGATATTGGATCGAATTGTGACATATGATGAAAAGTGGATTCTTTACGATAGCCGTAAGCGAAAAATGCAATGATTGACCCCAGATCAAACGCCCCAACGGTGTCCTAAAGGTAAGCTTGTCAATAAAAAGGTAATGGTAACTGTTTGGTGGTCACAGCGTGGTAATATTCACTATAGCTTTCTCTGATCTGTTCAAGCAATAACGGCAAATGTCTACTGTGCCGAACTCCGAATGATAGCAAAACTTGCAGTGAAACAGTCGCGACTCATGGAATCGATCTTCACCATTATTGCTCCATTATAACGCGAGACCTCATACAGCACGAGAAACCGTTTTAACTCTACAGGAACTGCAATTAAGAAACCATTCATCACCTTCCGTATTTGCCAGACCTTGCTTCAACGGACTACCATATTTTTCGTGATTTGGACAATTTTCTACGTGATAAAAAGTTTTCTTCCCAGGAGGCAGTACAAAATGCTTTCACACAGCTTGTAGAATCTAGATCACCAGAGTTCTATCGCAAAGGCATAAATAGCCTTCCTATTAGATAGCAGCTATGTAGATAATAATGGTAGATATTTTGATTAAATAAATGAAAAAAAAGAACCAATTTCAATTTTTCAGAACAAATTGGCAATTTTATACTTTAACCCTTAATACATAGAATATGTACATACGGTTTGAGGAATATATTGTATATTTGTTGGTTTGCTTTGCTTTGCTTATTTATTACTCACATTCCACTCGGTATTAAGGTGGTTACCGGATCCAATAGACGTAACAACGTGTCGCCACCTATACTGGTATATTTTCCGTCCGCGAAAGCTAGAATAGCCCCTTAGGTTTTCTTTTAAAGTTTCGCGTAAATTTACTTTATAAACAATATTACTTAACGGGCTTTAGTAAGTACCTATTAGTTTTTATATTTAGTATCAATTAATATATTGTATATATTATTATATTTTATATAACGTCAGCTTGGAGAAGCTAAGGGTGACTGGCAAGGTGTACGGAAGATCACGGGGTAGAAGCACGACACGTTGGACTGACCAGATTCGCACTACCCTCGACACCACAGCTCACGATGCTCTACACTTGGCGGCAGATAGGAGCAAATGGCGTGGAATGATCCGGAATAAACTTTTGTTGCGAGGAGGTGGTCATGACCCTCAGTATTGAGGAAACCGAAGTCAGAAGAAGAAATATTCCTAACCTTGAAACCGGAACGTATCAGCACTTCGCTAGTGAAACAGACCGGATAATGGTACCCACACATACGAGCATATGTTTTTTGGAGTTTACTCCTTAAGAATCGATTTACATATATAGGCCCGGGGTATGAAAATTATGGGGACCAAAATCGTACTAGAGAGTATAGCATGTCACACGAAATGCGTTATGCGCCTGATTGGCCATGGTGATGCGTGCGCGCGCCAATCAGGAGCCAACGCGCGGCCGCGTTATCGCAGGTGACGCCGGGCTGCTGCGCCGGCAGTCCGCCACAAAGCCTCGTACTGATCGCGCGTTTCTCTCATTATTGTATTTTCATATATTTGTTAGTCGTTTGTTTTGTGTCTCGTTAATTTGTTAATAATCTGTAGTGTATCGTGTTGTCGTAATATAGAACTATTTCTCGTATTGTTTCGTTTAATTTACCGACATCGTTTTGCTTGTGGCCGGACGCCGTTCGGGTTCGATTCCTGAACGTATCAACTGTTAGTGGGTTGATACCCGAATATAACCCGCTACAAATCATTTATTAATAAAGCTTATTAAATATAAACAATTCCTTCTATCAGTGAATGGACAACTTATATATTAATTGTAAAAGTGAATTATATAGACTTACTTAATTACCGCATCCACGTGTTCCGCAACTCCCGGATCATTCTCACTAGAATACGTAACTTCCATATTTTACTGTATTCAACTGACACAAATTTATATTTATATCCAGTAAACTCCAGTCGTGCGTCGGAGCGGACACACACACTTTTTTTAATTGCTCTTGTAGTCAGAAGAGCATACGGACGACCTGATGGGGAGTGGTTACCGTCGCCCATAGAGTTCACCAATGCTAAGGGCCAGAGCCAAGCCGCTGGCTACCCTAGATGTTACCAGTAATCTTTCCTATTATCTTCGAATTTTGTAAATTAATCACAATTTGTATAAATAAAGTTATCTTTAATGTCAAATTTAATTTGTTTACCATCAACGATAATACTTTTTAATTTTTAAAGATGAAACATAGATGCTTAATTTATAAAAGGCTGTGTTTAAAATCGCAAAGAATTATGGAAAGAGTTTCTATACAGCCTTGCATTATAAAGTAAGATTGAATCTGACAAAGTCGATTAAAATTGCAAATTACACAATTATGAAAACAAACCAGACCCAGTATTTTTTGTGATATTACAAAATGCGATTTACATTTAAAATATTCCATCTATTTAAATTAAATTAATGTTTTTTTTTCCTGTGAGCTCAAGCGAAAACGTTTAACAAAAAAAAAGTATATTAAACGGAGCTTTATATTCAAAATCGAATTGTAGATATGAGAATGATTTAAATGCGAAAAATACTAAAACATTTTATACAAAAATACTTGATTTACGTACGAGACTAAATCTTCGCTTCCGTTCGTTTGAGTGAGCCGGGACAAACCCACCGTACTGTACGAGTGTATCTGTAATACGCAACAAATATCTGTTCATATCTCTTACCCCTACTATGAGTAGGCTACATCGTATTTTACATTCCGATTGTTAACTAATATCAAAATATATTAATACGTGAAGCAAAACCTTTGTATCCCTTTTTAAGAAAATTGCGCGGACGGAGGAGTATGGAATTTTCCACACTTATAGAGAATATAGAGAAGAAGTGCACAATACTAATATTTTTTTTGTAGTCTTGGCGAAAATTGTGATTATAGAAGTATAAAAAAAAATACAATCATAATAGTGTACAAACTTACAATTCCAATTAATTATAGTCGAATTTCGACTACTGCGGGACCTCTAGTATCAACATAATACACATTGAAGACAGCTAAACAGAATACGAATAATGATTTCGACTTACTTTCCTTAAACATGTTATTCGTGATAAAAAAATTGGAATTAATATTCACGAACAGAAATACGATTTATTGGACTTCACTACGTCTCCATGGGCATTACGTACGGTTACATTTTATGCGTATTCAAGGTTTTGGTTCTACATATGCTCATGGTGATTGATGCCTCGCGTACGTCTTGAATGATCGCGCTTTACAATGAGTGCTGCTGCAAACAAAGCAATCATGCGTTCTGTGTTAGTGATTGATTTTTCTTCGTTCCAATTCAGATAGATGGGTGGCGCATTTACGTTGTAGATGTCTATGGGCTCCAGTAACCACTTAACACCAGGTGGGCTGTGAGCTCGTCCATCCACCTAATCAATAAAATAAAAAAGAGGGTTTTCAGCTATTTGCTGTGGTCTTCTGGACCTCCGGTCAAGTAACGCCGTGACTTCATATTCTCATTTTTTGTCAAAAACAGAAAAATAGAACTTGGGCAAACAGAATACGTCGCTCTTAAAATGAGAGAGAAAAACGGTAAACCGAATGAGTGTATCTACAATTTAGTAAATTAAACTACATAATTAAAATAGATTCAAAAATTACATAAACAGTATATACAGAAATGACGTGTCATTCATTTATTGATTGATTTTAATCACACTTTGACAAAGATTTTTAGAAGAAGATTTCTAGTTAAGAAAGTAATGAAAAATTGAAAGTAATGAGAAATGAAAAAAAAGTAAAGATTATGTTTAAATTTTTTCTCATTTACGTTAATGTATTAACAAAATACAATGGTAGGAACCATTGAAATACACAGATGAAAGCACCTCACGCCTATTGCATACAGTTTGATGCTACAATTGGATTATCTTGTTGAATGGGAAACATTTTAGGAACTTATATTTTATTTATTCGAGGACAATGAGATGTTTTCGTATTTTTGTGTTGACAAAGAAAAAAATATAAACCATAAATGAGCCAATCCAGTCCTACTTGGAATATTTCCTGGTACCTTTTATATGATAAACAACAAAGAAACTGATCAAACAAACACTTTTTTTTTTGCTATCGGGTGGTTTAGTGCCACAGTCACCTATGAGCTTAATTTCATAAAAAAAAATGTGTTTCTTGTTTTAAACACACCTTCTACATACATATGTATCATTACTGTCGTCAATTTTTTTTACTAAGTTAAGAAATTCATAAAGAAAAATTTTACACAAACAATTACTTTCCAAAAACAAGTATGTGTTTTTTTGCGCTAAGAACTCACATCCCTAATGTTTGGTAAAATTGCACACTGATTAATTCTGCAATCAAAATTGAATGTATTTTAGATTCAATTGAATGGTTAAGCAGTACGATTGCATACAACACAGCAACAGCATTCAATACTAATTGTAAATACATTGCTAAGAATTGGCCTACGATGAGCACTTGTGAACACACTTCACGTTACGAAAGCAGTCTTGAAGGTCTATCTAGACTACTAAAGCGAAGTGCCAATTCTACTCCCGGTCGTGTTCTATTTTTGTTAAACATTACAAGTAAGGTGTTTATTCGTACAAAACCAAATACATTTTTTTAAGAGATTTTATGATTTGGTCACTAAAATCTTTGTTATGTCTTATTTTAATTTATAGGTAGGTGGCGCATTTACGTTGTGGATGTCTATGGGCTCCTGTAACCACTTAACACCAGATGGGCTGTGAAATCGTCTACCAATCTAAGCAATAAAATATATATAAAAAAATATATTTTTATTTTTATGAAAAATGATAATATGGAGTGAAATAAAATGAAGATGATGAGAGATTAATCAACTGGGATGAAATTAAATGAAATGATATGAGATGATATGGGATGAAATATAATCTCAGTAAAATGGTGGCCATTTACTAAGATTTTTTCATTGGACTTTTTGGAGGACCCCGAGAAGTTACGTCCAGCGGCTTTGTTTCATTTTCCCACATTTGTGCACTTTCGCAGATATTAAACAAATAATAAACCAACGTTATTACACATGTAAACCTGAAGAAACACTAAATAAACAAAATAAAACAAATCACACAACTTCACTCCTCGCCTTCCCGCCAAAAAGTCAACCAAGTACTATTTGATGACAGATCTACAGATTTTATGAAAATTTCTCTCTCGACTTGCCGTTGTGTAAAAATAGACAATTCTTGACATTTTACATTTTTTATAAACTTTTGTCCTCATTAATAATTTAAAACATTGAGGCCTTCGAGTTTTGGTCCGAAAATTTCAAATTTATCCGCCGCCGGGATCAATTACGTCGTATCGCTTCCTTTCTGATAGACCCAATATCAAATATGTACAGAGACTCCTGTTGAAAAATGGCAAAAATTTGCGATCGTAGTAGGCGGTGTGTGGACCTGCCGATGAATGAATGATGGCGGACGTGGGATACCAATCAATAGTAGCCTACGGGGAGTTCTGAAATAGTAACGTCAGAAAAATGAAGCCAATCCTAAAAGATTGAATGTCCCAAAACTAGAATTGATTTGTTTATTAAAAAACAATAAACGGAAATATTCTGTAACTTATCACTAGCTGTGTCGTGCGATGACACATCTAGCTGTGTCAATTAATTAATAAGATATGGCTGTTTTGAGCTGAAATTATTTTGTGAGCACTAGTGCACCGTCATCATAATCAACGGTCATTTCGGTAGGCAGCGGCTTGGCTCTGCCCCTGGCATTGCTGAAGTCCATGGGCGACAGTAACCACTCACCATCAGGTGGGCCGTATGCTCGTCTACCTACAAGGGCAATAAAAAAAATCATTGCTGGACATAAGCCTATATGTACCTATATGCTCTACGAAGCTCGGTCGTCATCTCTTCCCTTTTTTTTTGTTATTGCTGAGATGGTTGGACGAGCTCACAACCCACCTGGTGTTAAGTGGTTACCGGAGCCCATAGACGTCTACAACGTAAATGCGGCCATCCACCTTGACATATGAGTTCTCACTTTTAGGTCTCACTTTTAACAGTACAACGGCTGCAACGCCCTTCAAGCCGAAACGCATTACTGCTTCACGGCAGAAATAGGCAGGGTGGTGGTGCCGTGCTGACTGACTAGACGTCCTACTACCAGTAAAAATCTTAGTAAAAGTCTTCTCATCCATTTCCTATTCACTCATGGTTCAGGTTCTTATTTCCCTAGGAAAACTCGTACCTGCCTCGGGATTTGAACTGAGAAAGTTACATTTCCCGATTCGAGGATACCAAGCTATTCATCCGTGGATTCACATGCGCTTTTTTTAATAATAAACTCATTTTCCATATAACAGTTTAACATTCATTTTTAATTCATTAATCCATTTCAACTAAGTATAAATCAGCTTTATATTATTTATGTAATTGAAAAGATTAAGCAAATCTGAGATTCCCTGGAGCAACAAATAAGATGCAGCCAAGCTCTAACTATAGCTTAAATTATAGTAATATCTTAAATTATAATGATAATAATTCAAGAAGTCGTATGTATATACATTCAAGAATAATGTTCTCTATACGTTATTAAAAATCAACATAACCAAAAAAGTCCTACTGAAATTCATATGTAAAAGCATTTATAGAACTAACAAACTAAAATGCAAAACGGTATAGAGATGAGTTCGTACATTTCACTATTGAATTAAAATATATTTAGGCAAAAGTCAACATGGGCGTTTGAACGTTGTGGAAACATTTACATAAAGAAAACAACAGCGGACGTTACATGATATTCCTAGCTCATTAGTATGCTCGGGGATGTAGTATT
Source organism: Bombyx mandarina (assembly GCF_003987935.1). The sequence goes on from NW_021011538.1 coordinate 1,630,575, forward strand.
TGAAATCTGAGAATCCGGTAATTTCGTTGACAACTTTATAATGAGATAATGCCACATTTGTTAGAGTCAAACTTTGTAGCGTCGACTGCTTTACGTTGATTGATAACAAAGTATTGTTAATTGATTAAACAGAAACACAGCGATGCATTGTTAAAAAGTTTTATCGCAACTAAAGATATAAAATGATCATTTTGAAACTACATGTGACTCGCGTGTTTGAATGCAATTTTGTGTATTTAAATTATAAAGTAACGAAATCAGTTTATTTTTAAATGTGTATTTGTTGGCATATTTCTGTACATTGTTTTGCTAAGCGTAGTTGACACATGTATCCATGATTATTTTGGGATGAAAGAATTACTATTGACATTTAGGACTTTCTAACTTTTCACTAGGGCGGGTGGGCGAACACGTGTTAAACCAGGAGGGGTTGGACTTTGTAACAACTTCCTGAGCCTGCCTATTTCTGCCGTGAAGCAGTAATGCGTTTCGGTTTGAAGGGTGGGGCAGCCGTTGTAACTATACTGAGACCTTAGAACTTACATCTCAAGGTGGGTGGCGCATTTACCTTGTAGATGTCTATGGGCTCCAGTAACCTTAACACCAGGTGGGCTGTGAGCTCGTCCAACCATCTAAGCAATAAAAAAAAATAAAAAAATTACTTGATGGGTCCGACCGGTCACCCTTCTTGGGGATAGGGTGGACGTGGGCGGTCTTCCAAGAAGACGGAACACAGGGTTCAATAAGAGAGTGCAATAGTGCAATAAGAGAGGCATACAAACGCGTTAGCGCAGGCGTCAGCTCAGGGGCGCACGTTTTCAGAACCACTGCAGGGATGCCGTCTGGCCCCCTCGACTTATGGACGTCCAGGAGTCAGAGTTCCCGCCTGACTGCACACTGTGTGAAGCAGATCTCCGGCAGGGAACTATCACACCGGGGGATGTTCGGTGGTGTGGCACTCCCGTCGTCCACAGTCGAGTTCGAGGCAAAGAGTTTGACCCGAAGGTCAGCCTTCTCTTTCGCACTATGGGCCAGACTGTCATCGAGCTTGCGTAGTGGTGGGAGACTAGACCAGCAAAAGTTTCCTTCTGCAGCTTTGGCGAGCGACCAAAAAGCACGGCTTCCAGAGGGATAGCTCTTAAGTCGCTCGCCAATTCTAGCAACGTGCTTCGACTTCGCCTTACCAATAACCTTCTTGTAGGACCTGGAAGCGGCGTTATATGTCCGCCTTTCCTCTGAGACGTTAGGGTCCTGACGTCTCCTAACGTCATCCCATGCCGTGTATGCGGACCGCTTAAGGTGTGCAGCATCCCTTCTGGCATTATTATACCGCGACCCCAACGGGCACCTCAGAGGAGGGAATAAACAATTCCATCCCCTGGAGCATCACGTCTTTAAGACGGTCCGCACAGACGTCAGGATCAGCAGAACCGCCCCCATGGGTAGGATGCGTAAAATTCACGTAATCCATCCCAGTCTGCTGACAGTGACAGTACCGAACTTCTTATGAGGTTCCCACACTTAGGGCGCACACGAGCTATGTGGGACTCGGTGGTCGAAGATGTAAAAGACCCACCCACTAAACGACAGTGTAGTGGCAACCCGTTTTTTGCAAGTTTTATTTTTGATTGATTAAAATCTGCTTGCAGTATTTGATCGTCGGTATTGTCACCTGTCACATCGCTCGATGCGAGTACACCGGCCGTCTTATCCTTTAGACCACCACCCCAACTTCAAAAGTTATGGGCACCTATTTTCTTTGATGACAGATCGATAAAAGTACGGAGCGTATAATCGAACTCAAATATACCGATATTTGCTGATATTTATTCTCGTCTGGCTACCCCGTACCGTCGTCTTATGTTAGAAGCGGATTGTCGGTGAATTTCGTTAGGATGTCGCGGGACCGGGCCCAGGGCGGCATGTTAGCCGGATGACTGGACACTGCGCATAATGATGTGTGCTGTTATGAAAGTACCGTATCTAATAATACTAGACTTGGTCGCGTACGACGGACGGACGAAAAGTCTTACGGCTATGTAGTTTTGTAGAAATAAAATTTGTATATTTTTCCTCTTCCCTCGTCTGTGAATTTAACTACCACTCCTTGCTTATTACTTTCAAAATGTGAGAGTTTAATGAAATACTTATACTAAAATGTTCTTCTAAAAATCATGATGAGTAGTGTTGTGAGAGTATTTTTAATATTTTTACTGGTAGGACCTCTTGTGAGTCCGCACGGGTACCACCACTCCGCCTATTTCTGCCGTGAAGCAGTAATGCGTTTCGGTTTGAAGGGCGGGGCAGCCGGTGTAACTGTACAGAGACCTTAGAAGTTATATCTCGGGGTGGGTGGCGCATTTGCGTTGTGGATATCTATGTGCTCCAGAAGCTACTTAGCACCCGGTGGGCTATGAACTCGTCTACCCATCGAAGCTATAAAAAAAAATGAGAAGATAATACTCCCTACCATCCGGAATTTATTACCTGTTTCAACATAGGAAGTAACACTATGCATTATGTGTCGCTAAACCACAAGAGCCAGCAGTTATACCTGCTGGCACGTAGGTGTCTCGTTTTGCTAGTTAATTCTCAAAACGGTAATAAATCTCAACGCGACACACTAAACACGAACAGCCGAAACATGACTAATTGTATATCCCGTTAATTCCCGCAATCAAGTCGGTGATAAATTAACGCCATTACTAAATTATTCCCAGTTTCTAGATTAATCTAGAAGTCGGGCCGCAGTCCGACGCGGCCGCTCTTACATTATTACAGCATTCATTAGAGTTCGCTAATTACTCCTTGCTTTAATGAATAAGCTCTAATGAACCACTTTCTGTTAATTAAAGGCGGCGTGGGGGTGAAGGGGTGAGCGCGGCGTGAGGGGAACTGAGGAACTTTTCTCCGAGCTCTGATTGCAAATGTGAATTTGTGTAAGTCTGAGTGGAAAGAGTGTTCCCAGTGAAAAGGGGTAATGAGGCGGTAGAGTGAGGCCGAATTAGTTGTAACCCCACCACTGTACATTAGGTATGTTTTAAATTACGAATTGCATTACCTTCCACTGTGCAATTTATTGAAAATTAGTTTATTATCTAATGTATGCGTAATGGTAGGAGTTTTTTGTAAATTCAAAACTGTCCTATTTTTACCGCGAAGCAGTAATGCGTTCCGGTATAAAGAGTGGTATAGCATAGGCTATGTATACCATTCCAACATAGACCTCATGTCTCAAGAAGGGTAGCGTTATTCACGTTTTTGTCTACGGGCTCTGGTAACCATTTAATAGCCGGTGAGCCCAGAGCTCTTGCACCGACCCGTCAATGCAATAATAATAATAATAAAAAACAACGTTTAAAATCTGAAATTGTAAAATTAATAGAAAACATCCTAGTTTACGAAGTCAAGAATTTCCACTATAAATTAGTTGAAACGATAAATAAGTTTTTATGTTTAAAAATATATACGTAGGTACATGTAAAATATTTCAATTGCAGTACAAATTCTATTTTTTTTTATTGCCCTTGTAGGCAGACGAGCATACGGCCCACCTGATGGTAAGTGGCTACCGTCGCCCATGGTGTTCAGCAACGCAAGGGGCAGAGCCAAGCCGTTGCCTACAAATTCTATTTAAATTCTTTCTTATGTATGTATTTCTTGTAAAATACATAAGTGTTGTATGAAGACATCATAAAACTACATAACACTATATTTTAGTGTCTACTAGAACACTTACCTATGCGTTCAAGGGTTCTGTGAGTCCGAGATTGACAAAGGTAAAGAAATGCACAGCCGACTCGCTAACTTTGAAATACTAATTAAAATTTCGTTTTAATAATAAGAAATAAAAATCTGTGGCTCAGGAAAACCTGTGATAATTAAGTTAATACCAGGCCAATGATGAAACCCTCTTTAAATATTTTAAATCCAATTCTAGTACCAAATGTATTCTGCGATAAACCGATAGTCAATTGTACTTTTTTCTAATGGGAGTATGAAAAATCGATGCCACATCCCACACACACATCACGACTACAACACGTGTGCCTTTAATACGTATACACACGTTCAAGTAACAAACAAAAATTACAATGTGTTTGCGAAACGTTTAAGCAATGAGGTTATTGCTTGATTATGCACAATTTGTTTGTAACAAATTGTTCTTTTTTATCTTTGAGCATGATGATGAGTGGTTATCGTCATTCACGCCAAGAATTCCAGGGAAACACCCAAGTCGCTATTAAATTACAATTGCATTTTACGAAGAAATCAGCAATTTGGTGTGTACTTACACGACATTGCTAGTTTTAACACAAGTCAAACGTTCGACCCCAAAATTAAATAAATGCGAAGCAAGAAAGGCCCGTAGACCCTGTCTGAGTCGAAAACCATCCAAAAAATGAATGTAAACGGCTACTGTGTGCTTATTTTGAGTTTTTTAACGTTCTCGAGTAAATATTTATTTATTATTTATTTATTATACAAATATGATTTAACTTTTACGCTATCGAAAACGTTAAAAAACTCGCACTAAGCGCACAGAGCGCTACTTTGAAACGTTGGCGCGTTACGATAATCCAGTTATAGTTGTCACCGCTCACCAAGCTCATGCAGCAGTCAACTACCGTCGACGCCAAAGACAAGTCCTCGCGGATCCTTCTGAGTGCTTAGTGCGAGTTTTTTAACATTCTCGATAGCGTAAAAGTTAGCTCATATTTGTATGGAATGGGATCGTTTGCCTACGTTTTCCGTTAGGGGCGCTGTTCCAACTGCATACAAAAATGGGTTAACTTTTACGCTATCGAGAACGTTAAAAAACTCGCACTAAGCACACAGATCCTCTCTCAGTAATGCTGGACACGAATGGCAACGACCAAAGCACCTTTCATCGAACTCGTCGATTTCACCCTCGAGTTTCTCGCCGGATTTTCTCAATGGGTTGCGATTTCAATCCTATTGTAGATGCATTCGCGAAGCATCTACCCTTGAACTATTAAGCCTCCTACACTTGGTCAGTTTTTAGCTAACATCCTGGCTGATCTTTTAAGTTATCCCATCCGTGATCGTTCAATGCCAAAAAAAATTAAACCCAAACCCCAAATGCCATATGCATATTAAAAACCTGTCCAAGAATTGATTTACGATCAGCAGTAGTAGGTAGTCACTTACCGCTAGATCAACAAGACGATTTTATAATACTTAGTTGCATACATTGCAATTACAAAGTTGCAAGCAAGCCAAACCTCTACTTATAATGATCGATCGTTTTTCAGTTCGTGCAATAGATTTTGTTTTTTATTTATTAATACCATTATATAGATGCTTTTAGAATATATGTATCTGCTATCTAATTTTGTAAAATTTATCATTTAATAAAATGGTTCAAGCCAAAGGTTTTTTGGATACGGAACAGAAAAATAACTTTATTTTTTTAATTTTGTCTCAAGTTCGTTCCTACTTAATTTTCGTAGCCACGAACAACTGATTATTTGTAACGCAATCCTCTATGCGAAGTAAAATAGTAATTTTTAACAACGCCTACAAATCGTGAAGAACTTAGAATAAACAAAATAATACTCTCCGACCCTAACGGGGATGTTAAATGTGTGGCAAATAACATCACAAACACGATTAACAGAAAATTTAAACATTAAAACAAATCAATTTACCCACAATCAAACAGGATTCTAATGAAACTTTAGCGGCTCCGGTCTCAACACGCGTATTCCAATTAACTAATTAACAATTTTAGGACACGTTATGAAAATAATTGTGGTAACTCGAATAGTTAATAAGCGTGAAAATTGGAAGGATGGAGCATTGACAAAGGAAGCGTGGCGACTATAAAATCGAATTGCGGCTTCGAATGTTTCATACGATCGACAACCAGCTTTGTTGCCGTACACTAACTAACCAGGCCTAAGCATGTTCCAATACATTGCGGTAAGAATTTTCATATAAGTAGTTCAATCGATTAATATTGTCTTTGAAGTTTGTCTTATATGATTGACCTTCTCTAACAGATAGCGTGTTTACTCGGAGTTGCAGCGGCGGCACCATCGGCGACTCCAACAGCAGCAGCTTATGTGGCGGCAGTCGACAGCGTTGTAAGTTAAAAGACGTGGATGAATACGAGGTGGAAATTTAAGATCAAGCGTCAAACACTACAGAAATTCAAAGAAACAATTTCAAGTTAAAGTCTTTGTTTGCTGCTGCATTTCATCCTCTAGTATCGTATTAGATTATTAGTACTAATAAGAACTTAGAAGAAGAATCACTAGATCGAGAAATCCACTTTCTGTCTTCAATATTTACGGGTAATCTAAATGCTGATTTGACTGATTGAAAACTTAAAATTTCTACCTTATTTCATAATTCCAGTCTTTAGAATAAACTTGAACAATAACATTATCGTATCGATTCGTTTGTTTCACAGTCGGTACCGCACTACGGTTTCAACTACGCTGTCAACGACCCCCACACCGGCGACAACAAGGCACAGACAGAGTCTCGCGACGGAGACGTTGTGAAAGGCTCATATTCGCTCACGGAGCCTGACGGCACCATCAGAGTAGTGGACTACACTGCAGACTCCGTTACTGGATTCAACGCTAACGTGAAACGGCTCGGGCCGGCTGCACACCCGCAGACGCTTATAACGAAACAGGCGATCGTCGCGCCGGTTGTAACTCACGCTGTCGCTTCTGTGGCACACGTCCCAACTAGTCTCATATCTGTGGGAATAGGCCACGGACACGGCGGCCACCATTACGCAGGTCTAGGTCATATTGGCCACGGACACGGCGGCCACGATTACGCAGGTCTAGGTCACATTGGCCACTATGGGATAGGCCATGTTGGACACGCAGATCTTGCTCATATCGGTCATGGACATATCGGCCACCTCGGCTTAGGGCATGTAGACCTCGGTTACGCTGGAATCGGTCATCACGCCCACGTAGGTCTCGACCACATTGGCCACATTGGTCTCGGTCATGGAGGTCTCGACCACATTGGCCACATTGGCCTTAGTCATGGAGGTCTCGACCACATTAGCCACATTGGCCTCAGTCATGCAGGTCTTGACCACATCGGTCATGGTCTCAGTTTGAAGCATTAGGCATTTTAAATTTGAATTATTGTACCTCGAAATAATTTAGCCGCGCTTTTACTTGTTAAAATGCGGACATGACTTTTCTAATAAAACTTTGAACAAAATCAACGTTTATTTTTTTCTGAAATAGAAAATAAAACACAAACCCCTCACTACACAAATATTTATTTAATAAATACCATCAACATATTCATTTAAATGCACAAAATATTTGAGCGATTACACTAAGTCCCGGAGGTCAGTATTCAGAAGACTGTTATAATTCATTTACACGTATGATACTATCGTTAATCCCGAGGGAATGATTTCGAAGGGTCGCGTTTCATAATTACGTCTTAGGAATCCGCCCTTCCCCGAAGAGGAACAAACAGAAACGGTCCACCAAATACGCGAACAACATATCAGCTATCAAAACTTGCACGAGTATCACCCGGTACTGAAACAATTGAAATTGCAATTAAACATGTTACAAAAAAAAAATACTAATTATTATTCACAATGTGCCAACATAGCGTTTTATTAAAGTTTTTTTATTTATTGCATCGACAGGCTAACCAGCTCACGGACGACCTAGTGAAGTGGTTGATGGAATCTCTTGATATCATTACGCGAATTCCGCCACCTACCTGCCTTGATGGTGGTAGGACCTCTTGAGTCCGCACGGGTAGGTACCACCACCCTGCCTATTTCTGCCGTAAAGCAGTAATGCGTTTCGGTTTGAAGGGTAGGACAGCCGTTGTAACTATACTGAGACCTTAGAACTTATATCTCAAGGTGGGTGGCGCATTTACGTTGTGGATGTCTATGGGCTCCAGTAACCACTTAACACCAGGTGGACTGTGAGCTCGTCCACCCAACTAAGCAATAAAAAATAAATAAAAAAAAACATATGCTCATGGTGATTGATGCCTCGCGTACGTCTTGAATGATCGCCCTTTACAATGAGTGCTGCTGCAAACAAAGCAATCATGCGTTCTGTGTTAGTGATTGATTTTCCTTCGTTCCATTTCCGTTCCGTTCGGTGTTAAGTGGTGGTGGCTGTGAGATCGTCCACCCATCTAAGCAATCAATTTTTTATCTAAGATTGGATACTGGTCCGCCCTAGAAACCGGGAAGCATGACTTGTTTGCGATAGAAAAAGGCAGGAAGATGGTACCTACCCATGCGAGCTTACAATACATCAGTAACAGTACAGTACAATACAATGAAAATGCGGTTTTAAATTTCAAATTCGAAACCCATTTTTTTTATTGCCCTTGTAGGCAGACAAGCATACGGCCCGCCTGATGGTGAGTGGTTACCGTCGCGCATGGACTTCAGCAATGCCAGGAGCAGAACCAAGCCGCTGCCTATTGTTAAGTACTTTTCGCAAGCCTCGTTTGAAGAAGGACAAGTCATATAGGAGCCCATATAGTCCCAGTCCCATATAGGGACTTAAAATACAGGGTGTTTGTTGTTTTTAATTAATACACAATAATTTTATGTTCAATTAATTCACCTTGATACTTGATATGGGAAAAGTAAATCTAGACTGAATTTATTAAGCTATGGAATTTCATTTGTATGTAAAAGAATAAAACTACTATAGACCATAAAATAAAAATAAATTTTTTCATCAACTTGGTATAAATTAGAACTCGTTATTTCTAACCGGCAAAAATGGGCAGAATTGTCAAGCATACATTGGGCTTACAACCTTTAGTGGCTAAAAAAACTCATCTGACATTAAAGGAAAAAATACTTAATAGTCAACTTGATTGAAGTCATCGTGGCCTAAAAGATAAGACTTCCGGTGCATTCGTATCTAACGATGCATCGATGTTCGAACGTACTTAACAAATGTTCACGATTACTTTCACAGTGAAGGAATAACATCATGTAGTAAAAAACAAACCCGCAAAATTATAATTTGCGTAATTACTGGTGATAGAACCTCTTGTGTGTCCGGTAGATATCAACCCCCTGCTTATTTCTGCCGTGAAGCAGCAATGCGTTTCGATCCATTGTAACTATATTGAGGTAACCACTTAACACCAGGTGGGCCGTGAGCTCATCCAGCCACCTAAGCAATAAATAAATATTTTCTATACTTACATCCGGTGGGAAGTATACTATTTCGAACATGTTGGAGAGGTCAGGGAATATCCCGGCTGCGAGAGCAAGCACCGCCCCTCCGGATATCACAATGCTGTACAGTAATGGTTTGTTGTCCTTCAAACCTTGCATGAACGGTTCACCCTGAAACAAATACGATAAATGAAAATTGCTCTGGTAAGACTCTTTATGCGTTAAAAGGAGAAATATAATGCCTATCTATCATATATCTTCCTATGTCATCACTAGAAAAAGTAACATTTTTCACTTGCCAATAATAAAAAAAACTAAATGTCTTCTTAATTAATACGCTTTTATTAGATTCAGACGTATGTATGTTAGTATGTAACGGAATCTTTGAACACGATTTCGACCCCCTTCAAAACGTCGGATTAACTCGAAATTTGGCATACTTATTAAGGAGCGATGACAATTCAATATTAAAAAAAATTTTGAAAAAATTTAAATTTAACTAAAAAATGAAAAATAAACAATAGTTGAAAAAAACTAAAAAATACGCTTATATAGAAACCAAAATCCATAAAAAAAAAACCATCACAGAAAAAAAGATTATTAAAATTTATTTTCTATTTTATAGTTGGATTTTCTATAAAAGCGTATTATTTTTTTTTTTTAAACTATTATATATTTTAAAATTTTTACTGACATTAATATAGAAATTGTTACTATATCGTTACTTACTCTGTAGTTGATAGCAAAAGTGGAAATCTGTAACGCCATTGATATAATATAAACGGTGCTGTTCAGTAAATCTGGAGCGAATTCTCGATCTTCGTCTTCAGCTAAATCCATATCTAATTTCGGTTTATTGTCCCTGAAAAAAAATTATAGACATGACATTTAAATATACATATTATAAACATAACAAATCACAGAGTAAACATATATTGTATGTATACTTTAATATATTTTTACGAATTGACGAAAACGAATTTCTCTGAAATATTGTAGGTGAAGCGTAGAGCACTCTCCAATATCCTCTTTATCCGCAGAAGTTATGCGTTTTGGTTTGAAAGGTAGCATTCTTACTGAACGATAGACTTCAACCTCATGTCTTTCAGCCTCTTAAGGTTACATTCGCAACGTGAAGAAAGATAGTCAGCCTCCCCTCTCTTTCTTCTTCTAAAAATTTCTGCTTTTGTAAATTTAGTCCCTTATTTATAATCATGTACTTATACTATACTATACTTTGCTTTGTCTTAGCCACCATGAATATCCAAACTAACTTTTTTTCGCCTCTTGATTTGATTTTGATTTTTGACTAGAGTCGGCACAGTTACAGGGAGTGTCATTGAATTCCAAGGGTAACACCCAAAAACGAACTATCAAATTTAATGTGCAAGTATTTGTAATGTAATTCCCAGACGTCTTCAATCTTCCTAAGTCAGTCAACGAATGTGCTTCGATTCAACCAGAGCGATGACACCCCGATGAACTGAGCCGATGTTTGATGAATAGTTGCGGCTCACATTCCCTAGGTGGCATGCTTTCGCTTCGTTTGTCGAGTCCGAATCCGACATAATATATTATACTATGCTATCTATAAATATATTATATAATTATATGACGTATAATAAAACTCACCGGCCAGGAGATCTCACTGTAGCCTCGTGCACCAAATAAATGAGGCACAGGAAGTGGACCGCGAACTGACTGAGCACCGTCATGATAGTATACATATTGAATATATTTGGCAATGGACGCTCTTTGGATAACTGCTTCAATGGCTAAAAAAATATTAAATTAATTGTGGCAACTTAATTTGAAATTATTCGCAAAGGCTATATTGTTTCGCGGCAGTAACAGGCAGGTTCGTGGTAGCTGTAATACATTATAAAATTAATTCTAAACTGAAATTATGGTTTGCACTTTAATTCGCAACAATATAACTGGTGGTATCACCAGTATCACAATTTTACTGGTGGTAGGACCTTTTGTGAGTCCGCATGGGTAGGTACCACCACCACCCCGCCCATTTCTGGCGTGAAGCAGTAATGCGTTTCGGTTTGAAGGGTGGGGCAGCCGTTGTAACTATACTGAGACCTTAGAACTTATATCTCAAGGTAGGTGGCGGCATTTAAGTTGTAGATGTCTATGGGCTCCGGTAACCGCTTAACAGCAGGTGAGCCGTGAGCTCGTCCACCAACCTAAGCAATAAAAAAAAACACGATTCACGTACCTTAGACCTCGAAATGAACAAGAAACACGACGCCAACAACAAACTCTGCAACGTCGCTTGGGTGTCACTGAATTTGATTCCGTCTAAATATAACACGGACTGACTGTACGCCAATATCAAAGCGTTCAGCGCTAGGATCTTGAACATCTGCAGCGTGGTCACCAGCGTGCAACGGCCTTGTTTGATGATGTGACAAACTGCAAAATTAAAGTTGCATTTGTTATACTAAGGTTGTGCGAGCACTAATTCGTTTGCCAATCTGAGAAAAATAAAAATACAAGAAATAAGTACACTCATTCACATTCGGCAGCATTGAGGTCTATGTGTTCTGTTGACGCTGGGTGTACCGTGAGCTCACTCGGTTGACTATGAAATTAAATAATACCTACGTAATCACTACGTAGTATAAAAGAAAGTCGCTTTCTCTGTCCCTATATCGATCTGTCCCTATGTATGCTTAAATCTTTAAAACTACGCAACGGATTTTGATGCAGTTTTTCTTAATAGATAGAGTGATTGAAGAGGAAGGTTTATAATAATATGTATAATAACATCCATTAAATAGTGGAGAAATCAATAATAAATTATAGTTCCGAAGAGAAGCGAGTGCGGGTCGTTAGTTAAAATTAAAATAAAAAACATTTCAATAATTTAAAATGAGAATATTGTCAACGTAGTCAAAGTCAATTAAATATAACTCAAAAACGAATTGTCAGATTTTGATGAAATTTTAATAGGACCACATGGAAATCACCAGCTTTCAAATAAAACAAGAATTTTCAAAATCGCTAAAACGCATAAAAAATAGTCTAAAGTCTGAGAATATCCTTCTTTTTTGAAATCGGTTAAAAAGCACTCAAAAATACTGTATAAATAAATACTCACTGCAAAGTATACTTGAGAGTCGGCTGGTAAAAGGAGCCGCGACGCTAGCGTCTCCGAGCCTCACCACCTGCGGTTGGTCGTCGTCTTCGAGTTCCTTCATGGCGCGGCGGAATCTGGCGGCGGCGTCGGCTCGTGCGTCGGCGCGCGGGTCCCTCGGGCGCCGCCCCCGCTCCGGCTCCGGAGGACGTTCCTCTCGAGGTTTCTCGCGGATTCGTTCTGGGGCATTAGCCAAAATAGCCACTCCGACCTGCAATATGTAACATAAGTATTAACTAGTGGTATTAACTAGTAACTTGAGTATTAAGCGGTAGGCAGCAGCTTGGCTCTGCCCCTGGCATTGCTGAAGTCCATGGGCGACGGTAACCACTCAACATCAGGTGGGCCGTATGCTCGTCTGCCTACAAGGGCAAAAAAAACATAGTACTAATATTGAGTGTGTACATTATTTTATTAGAGAAGGAACTGTGTTAGACGATAATTACCCACGTATCTTAATGCGGCACTTTTTATTATTTACCACCTAATTTTACATAGTTCTCATGAGCTTCTCGATTCAGAGCCTAACCTTCTGTTGCAGTCATAGCTGGTCGAAGACCACAGCGTAAATACCGCTAACAAGATTCAGCTACATAGATTCAACAGTTGTCTTGTTTGTTAATTATAGGACATAAAAAGATTGGTTGTTATTAAAATCGATTAGATTTAAAAAAAAAAACTTACATCAGCATGTTTTAACGCTCCGACATCATTAGTTCCATCGCCGCACATGAGCGTGGTATATCCCAAAGACTTTAACGTGACCACTACGAATTCCTTCTGCTTGGGCGCGAATCTGGCAAAAACCTTGATGTGCGGCATCAATTCGAGGAGAAACTTACGATGATTTTCATTCAAGAAAGTCAGACCCTCACCGGTTATGCAAAGATCGAATTTCGAGGTCAACGATTTTGTTTTCTGAGACGGTTGCACTGGAAGATTTAGTTCTTCATCAATTGATTTCCATGCCCACTCCCCATCACTCTCGGTCAATATCAAAACCTCCTCTTTTTGGATGAATTTTAATTCTTTGGCTACATGACACGCCGTCAGCGGATTATCACCCGTTATCATCACGACTGAATGCGAAGCGTGAACAATTTCAGCTATAGCTTTCTTTGAGTCCGTTTTTAATGGACATGATATTATGACGAAACCTACAAACGTTAGGTCACATTCAATGTCATCCCGGGATAAATCCCTTATCTCTTGAGATGTCAATTTTCCTAAATTTCTATAACCCAGAGCTAAAACTCGCGCGCCTCTCCTCGAGAGCGTTAGATAAACATGATCATAATGACTAGGGACATCCTTAAGCATCGATTTGATTGTTTCTGGGGCACCCTTAACACTACTGATGTAGTGAGTCTCAATAAAACCTCTTTCATTGATCTGATAACCTGCTATCACGGACATTCTTTTGAGAGCACTAGAAAAATGATTTCTATGAACAATTTTCAGGCCAGGTGACTTCCCCTTCTTTGGTACTACAGCATCGCTTTTGGTGAGGTTCCACTCTGCTGCCTTCAATGTAGCTTTTTCTAATGGATCCCCAACAATTCCATCGTCAAGTTGAACTAAAGAGTGGCACGATGCTAAAACTTGAACAGTCTCCATTGGAGCTTCAGAAAGGGGAACCACTGTTGCATCTTTGTGTTCTCCTATTCCAGCTACTCCTTCAACAACTAAATTATCACTTGTCAATGTTCCAGTCTTATCGAAACAACATATTTCTACTTTACCAGCAAAGGGTATCCTAAATGGTTCTGTACAGAATACGGCCAATTTCGATAAAGACAACAATGACGTATTAACTGCTAGAGACAACTCTATGGGCAGTTCAGGCGGAACAACCGATGTCAATATTAAAGTACATTCCAAAAATAATTTGTATCTATTTCGCTCAGGATCTTCGCAACCCTTGACCCACACATAGGCCGCAGCAGCTACAGCAAATATAAGCAAAAACATTATGAATCCAAAAGTTTCAAGATTATTAGCTGTGACCCTTTTCACTCCAAACAAAATGGTTCTTAGCAGTTTACCCTGTGATGTGTTAAAACCATTACGTATAACATAACCAATGCAACCATTATCCGGGGCTTTAAGCCCTGAAGGTGAGCTTTTGGATGGTGAGGAATGTTGTACAATCTTAGTACCACCAAAAAGCATGTGAAGTTTACCATCACCCTCAGGTTCTAGATGTTGCTGGAGGTCCTTTTCATTTTCCAAAGCTTCTTTCATTTGTGGAACACTCTCACCAGTCAACATGGACTCATCTACAATACAGGACCCCCGTAAGAGTATTATGTCACAAGGGACCAGGTTTTCGTTGACGGATCTTGTGAGGGATACTATGTCACCCGGTAAAAGCTGATCGCTTGTTATTTGTCTCCACCTCCTGTTTCGATATACATTAATGTTGTAAGGCTTATTGCCCATCTTTCTGATCTCAGCCATATTTCTGAGCTGTTGCTGCACCAATGTACATTCAAACATAACCAACATCACTAGTGTGAATATTGAGTAATACCAATACTTATCCAAACACCACAGAGCTACACAAAATACTTGAAATACAAAAAATGGTGCTGTTGCTCTCTCTTTAAAAAGTTCCATAAATTCCGGAACAACCTGAAAATTAGTAGAGTGGTTTGTATGGTTCAAATATTTTTAAAATAACATTCTTAATTTAATTTTCATTTATATATGTTTATGATTTTACAAAGATTACTTACCATAACCATCTCATTTTTACCAAATTCCTTTTCTGCTAAGTCAATAGCCTCATCATCAGAATATCCTTTGGACTCCATATATTCTTCATAAATTTTATTGATAGGAAATTCTATGGTGTGAAAATTCTTTTTATCCCAGTCATACACATATTTACTCTTTTGAAATATGAACCAAACATCTGGGTGTATACTGTCTTTTTTTGTTGACTGTAAATCAAATGTATTTTAAAATAAATCTGAACTAAGTGAAAATCGAGTCGAAGCCCTCATTCTCTTCTCTAAATTGTACCCTGTACTATCATTAACTTTGAATGTATTTTTTTTTTTCCTACCTAAGCTGATAGCCTTGAGTGGCTATTTCAGCGGAACCTTAATTAGTAGGTGAGCTCACGGGGCTCAAACCTGACGACGTTGCGTACACGAACCCTAGCAAGAGCCGTGCTTCGCAGAATCTACCACCGGATCGGAAACGCGACCCACTGAGAAGATCCGGCGAGAAACTCAGTGGGCTCTGTCTGAGGGTTAAGTTACTCGTCGAGCCCTACGTCGCAAGCGACAGGTTCAACGAGAATTTGAATGTAAAACTTGAAACTTAAAACTTGAAAACCATGAACAAGCTGGAAAAATATTTTTGGTTATTTGTAACAAGCATTCCACATTCAAAGGCCTGAAGCTACAGAGATTTCTACCATGTAATGTGTCTGTTTTTGAAAGAGAAAACTAATACACTGCGATCCCTACCTAATGCCAAACACTTGCCAATACAAATGCCAAAAAAAACAACTAAATAGAATACATCTAAGACTATGTGATACAGTATGGCCATATTTACTAGCCACTATACCAATAACTTGGTACCTTCAATGTGATACAGATGTAAATCATTTTATTCCAATACTGTGTGAAAATCACAGTTGAAAAATTTTAATATGGTTTTAAAGTTCACTATATCTTACCTTTGTATGATGTAGTCGAACAAGCTCAGATGATCCATTGTTAGAAGTCGGTACAACCTTGACTACCTCAGCTTGTATTGGATCTTTAACCTGTCATCAACATCATATAGCAAATGTAAAGTCTCTAATTTCTTTTTTAAAATATTTTGCTGTCTAAGGACTTACCGCTGAACAAGAAAGGAAGCAGTTGATATGAACACTCCAGTAACAACACAAACATATGAGGATCTGAACTGTTGCTATCACAGCCACAGTCACGAATCCTGCCTCGAAATTATCTTCTATACCGTACACAACGATCCATGAATAAAAAACCAGAGGGTAAATAAATAGAAAAGGCAAAACCGTGCCTTGTAAAACAGTCGGAACAGGCTTGAAAAGCTGTGTATACTGAACTAAATCATCTAGTGACGACTGCATCTTTACCATCGATGTCGCTATGAAAAATTCTATTAATTGATACGGCTTCTAACGCAGTTGCCAAATTTTAACTAAATGATACTATCACGCAGCATTGCTCCATTCAATTGATTGGTTTTAATTCAAAATAATGGTTTGATTTCGGAGTCTAGCCAACTTGACAGATTATTGACATGTTGTAAATTGCAAAAGAAAGACGTGAGTGAAGTGCATAGAGAATGACCGAAGTGTAAAACCGGAAAGAGCAACAACATGTGCATTACCAGCAATTCGAATATACTATGTGTATAATCTATGACCAGCAACGTCATTAGCCCACATCAGCCCAATGAAGTAGGAAACCTATGGAAATGAAACGTCAACCAAAATTTCGTGCCAGTGTGACGTCATCTGGCCACAAAACATGGCGGCTTTAGTGCTGTACAAAAGATTTCAATGTTATCAGGTTTTATCGATAAACGTTCTTGGCTCATTTTATTTTAAATATTGTTGAGTATTATTTATTTGTAGAATTTATACTTTAATGGGAAGTAAGTAGGTATATTGTTATGTGCAAATATGATATGATTTAGATGGGTGAAATCTAAGACAAGTTCGTCCTTCGAATTTGCCAAGTAAACGATATGATGATTTTTAAAAGTTGCTACACTGATTTTATAAAGTTGTCGTTTGTCGCAAAACATAAAGATATGGCGTAGTTCAAAGCCATCAGCCCATTTCTAGCATGCTAAATGTTATCGTATTTTGAGTACGTGTTTTTCTTAGACTATTACAATCTATTTTAATTGTTTTGCTGACTCTAAAGTCCGTAACATACTACCGCAGCGCACCCCAAGGAAGGTGCGCCGCACCATTTGAATCACTTTCGCTTGAGAGTGATTCAAATTTTAAACTTATCAAGGGACCGCGTGAAAAAAAAAACACCTACAGAACATTTATTCATTAATTACAAACGTCATTCCTTGTGACTTCCTCTCTAAAATCACTTAATTATTAAATATTTAACAAATTTACAATAGTGTTTTACTCACTGCGGAATAAAACTATTTTATTTAAATAGTTCCGAAGAGATTTTGTCGGTAGCCTTTTTCCCGAAATATCTAAACAGAATGTCTAAATATGTTTTGATGACATATTTTAAAGTGGTATTTATGATTAGTGTCATGATCAATAGATTCCGACCGAAAAATGGATTTTTCGGATGAGGGCTCCATAATGAATTTAAATACATATAGATAATAGTTTTAGGACATCGACTTTCTTGAGATCCTATAAAATACGTTTTAATTATTATTTTTGTATGTTTTAAGCATGATAAATTATGAAATTTTATATAATCAATCATATTAAATCGATATCAAAGTCAATAAATAATGTACAACCCAAAACAGACGGCCGAACTGACGTGACAATGACATTTGGCGCGCTAAACATGGCGGATTTTCGGCCTCATTAGACGGAGACGGAGATATTTACGTATATTCATGTTTCATTTTATGTACGCACTGAAATACTGTTATATTGTTTTCCTGCGAGTTAAAGTGCTGAGTAAGAACGAGATAGATATATGTTTATGTATGTGCCTTCAAAATGGGTGCTATTTATATAAGCATTTGTACGTATAGAACAATATGTCGTGTCCCTACTATATAGGTCTATGCATCAGCCTCACTGTTTGAATATACAAAACCTGATTTTTGTAATTTTCAGCATTCCATTTTAGGTGGAAATAAGACTTATACAACTCGTGAGTGATTTGTTTTGATGAATAGTTTAAGTTTTTTTAGCTATGATATTTTAGGATAAAACATTTTTTTAAACTATCATTTATTTTCTTTACTAAAATATAAAGCCATTTTCGTCACTATAAATTCGTTGAGCCGAATCTTTAATATGTTATTATTCAACACGATATTTAAAAAATTTGGTAATTACTCTAGAAACTACGGTGGGCGTCAGATATTGATGAAAACAAATCTAGCAGTTTGTGGGACCCAGTCATAGAAATACTCTATAATAAATATAGTAGAAAATTAAAATCACGTGCGCATAGTCAGCGCAAATTATACGACGGGATATTTTGTCTGCAGTATAATAATAAAAGAATAATGATTTGATCCGTCACACTATTCAACTTAACTAAAATATTACATATAATTATGAAACTTTAGTTCGTTGAAAATTTTATAAAAATTTATTAATCCCATGGGTTTATTTCTTTATTTACCTCACTCTGATTCAACCCTCGCATCAACATCACCCCTAAGTTCTATTTACCGGTTTCCAGTGTGGCCACTAAGTATAACAAAGAATAAATTGACATCAAGCGATTTAACTATTAAGTGCTGTAATGAAGCTATCACTATCTATACAAAACCGTTATTTTAACAAGAGCGATGTTATCAGAACTATCAATTTACCAGTAACGATAAACAAAATTTCAGGACTTTTGGTTTTAAAGTGTTCCCTCGCTAATAAGCTTCGTAACTTCGACTGAAACGCTGTAAACTTCTTTACTCGCTATGGTTTTCGTCCTAATTAAGAGTTTGAGGCATTGGCATTTTGAATTCCTCAGTCACTTGGTCTGACCAATGGCTTTTTAAAATTGTTACGATATCATAAAAAACTTGTTTTCAATAATAGATCAGGCTTCGGATTAAGTATTTTAATACTTGTAAGAACATGGTTTTATGTTTATAGTTTCACAGAGGTTCGTGTATAGCCTTCGAAGGCAATGAAAATTCTTGCTGTAATTTTATTTTAGTCTTAAATCCCATTTTGTTTGTCGTTATTGTCGTTGTGTGGTCATGAAAAAAGCAATTACCATTAGTCTTATCGTTCTTTCATTATGTACAAAACTGCGAAAGCTGAAAATCAATCTGAAACAAACACAAGACAAACATGGATTTAATCTTTATTCTAAACTATTTTGGGCTACGATGCTTTTGTCTCTTTTGTGGACAAACCAACAATGATGTCTGTCACTGTCACTTGTCACTATTGTGATTTGTGTCTAAAAAAACTGGCGCCAAAATTGTTCCAGTAGCAAGCGTAACAATAGTGCTAAACATTATTAACAAGACTTTATAACACAATAAAGGTTTAAAGTAATTATTGAATATATAAAAAAGTATGGATTTCAAAGTTAAAAGAAAATCAACCAAAACTCCAGCAACAGGTAATCAATTCGAACTCTATCCACATGACTTACAATTGTACAAAATTCCACCGGTTGAAAACATCACTTTACAAGAATTTGAAACATTAGCTCTGGAGCGTGTAAATTTGTTAAGAACGTTGTCTACAGCTACAACTCTTCGAGGGTTGCGTTTAAATTCAGAAGAATTTGTGGAGTTCGTACTAAACGATTTACGAACACAAGGTTTGAAATATTATGCTAAATTGTGTGAGAAATCGGGTTGTGGATCTACTAAAGCAGATTTTGAAGCGCGAAGAAAAGATCACATTGCTCATTTTATACTCCGACTTGCTTATTGTCGGACTGAAGAGTTGCGACGTTGGTTCATCGCAAGGGAATTGGAACTATTCAAAATGAGATTTGCTGTCATGAGAGGCGAAGCGGTAGAGGTATTCTTTAAACTAAACAATCTATGTTACACTACTATTTCTGAGGATGAAAAAAACGAAGTAATACAAAACTTAATAGAATCTACACCTTACTCTAAAATAGACAATATGAAATTCTATAAAGTTAAATTCTTTGAAGTTCTAGATTTGGTTAAAGCAAGAAAAGTCTTTCTTAATGGTGGATACGCTTATATACCTCATAGAGATTTCATATCAGTTCTTGCAGCACAGTATCGAACACATTTAAAACAAAATTTGGCCAAAGCTTGCCATCATCTGTGTGAAATTGAACAAGATGAACGACTTGTTTGTTTGTTAAAAGGCTTACATCAATCTTATTCAGGTAATGATTATTCTGAAACTAAAGCTGTGATACCCATAGAAAGCTTGGACTCTATTTCAACCAAGTCATTTCCTCTGTGTATGAGGCAACTTCATGAACAATTAAGAATTGCCCATCACTTAAAACATGGGGGCAGGTTACAGTATGGCTTGTTCTTAAAAGGTATTGGTGTGACACTGGAAGACTCTTTAAGGTTTTGGAGGGAAGAATTCATTAAGATCATGGATTTGGATAAATTTGAAAAGCAATATGCTTATAATGTTAGATACAATTATGGAAAAGAAGGAAGCAAAAGGAATTATTCACCATTCAGTTGTCTGAAGATTATAAATACCAATGTTGGTCCTGGAGATTGTCATGGATGTCCATTCAGACACTGTGATACTGGTGTTCTAAAGAATAAACTTATTGGCTATGGTTTTAGTCATCAAGGTAAATCAAAATGTTATAACTGTTTTATCAAAGCCACAAGAACATTAACTTGTACACAGACCAATAGAATAACAATATGTATTCATTTCTATGTACTTAATGTTGTGTAATTATAGTGTGCTAAATAAAATTAATTACAACTCCATATACTATTTTAAAAAATGTACTAAAGCTTAAAAGTTTAAAATAACTGATATTAGTTTATTATGTTCCCAAAAATATTGCCTTTAATTTACCAAGTTGATGAGGTGACACTTCAGTAGATATTGATTACTTCTTTAGTGAACTAATCAGTTGGTAGATTATACATGCAAAAATATTAAAATAACTTAAGTGAAACCAAAATTTATAGACTGCCAAATGTTACTCAGACAGCAATGTTAATACATATGAAGGCTTGCACTAGTTGTAAATTTCACTGAAAAAGGAAAATTTTCTCGATTTTCAGTTGTTTCTGAGATGGTGGAGTTGAGCAAGAAAACACATTTCCAAATTGCCTGCAGTAAATATTTTGATGCCATCCACAATGCAGATGTTGGTTTAGGTATCAATCATCCTAATCAGTTCTTTGAGGAGAGTCAGAAAATATTGAAAGGAGAATTGAAAGTACAACCCAAGAAAGAAAATCTTGTAAAGAAAGATATTGTTGACAGCATAGATGTTATGGATTTTGATGAGCCACTGGAATGATCTAACACAACAGAAATAAAACTTATTTCATA
Source organism: Bombyx mandarina (assembly GCF_003987935.1). Next base: position 1,652,106 of record NW_021011538.1, read on the forward strand.
TTGCAATAGTTCATTTATTATTTTTGCTTAACATACATAGCTTTTTTAGTAACATGTCCACAGTACAGACCAAATATAAAAATTATGCCTACAATCGAAATACCTACAACTAAGAAATATTTTTTTGATGGTGATGATGATATGCTATGATAAACATCTCCCAGTGTTTCAAATTTCTGTAAATTAAAAAACAAATTAATTATGTAAACACAATTATAAAAAGGCAAATAATAATAAAAAATTTTTTTGATTAAAGGATATATTTTGGTTATGACACTTAAAATCAAGCATAAAATTGGAATTTTGCTATTTCAGATACAAACTGATTTGATTTGATGAATCTTTACTTAATAATTAATTAAAACAAAACTTACAGCTGCTACAAATCTATACATTTCTAATCTACTTGTGAGTTCCTTTTCACATGCTGCCTCCAACTTCCGTGTTCCATCATTTGATATAATTTTTAAACATTTCAGACCTGCAAAAATTTTTTTATTATCTTTCGTAATTTGGCAGGCATATGTTTGAGCGGCGTAGTATGTGAGATGGAAGTTTCGACCAACAGTCCATCTTCATTGTTGCCAAAGCGGATTGCTATCGCAACATATTGTTGTTTCATGCATTGGTCTGTCAGGCCATTAGCTTGTCTATTCATCTACAGTTGACAATACTAAAATGAACAATAACAATTCATTACGTAGTCCTTTGTCCATAAAATTCACAATCTATGAATCATCAATTACATTGTGAAGCGTGATAAGGCAGACACGAAACTTTTTAAGAATCAAATTATGTATCTATTTTTTTTATTATAATACATAAATATCTTCACCATAAAGAAGTTATATATATAGTGTAGTAAACAAATTACATTCAGAAAAAGTAACGCCGAATCTTTTATTAACGAATGAATACGAAAGCCATTAGCAGATATAAAGTAATATATTCAATATGGGATAAAGTCGAGAGCTCGCCATATAGCGGGACATCCGGGTTCGATAATAGCAATGTCGATTCTCGGTGGTATTCCTATCGTTCGCAGTACGCTATTGTTGTGATATCGCCCGAAAAGATAATTTTGTCAAGATAATAATTTAGAATTAGAATACATATAAAAAATTGTTATAATGATTTAACAGATATACGTGGGTACAACACATTTTTTTTAAGTAAGCATACCAAAACCGCGTTGGAGGTTGAGTCGAGTCGAGTTAAGCTCGTGTGAACGACTAAAGATACGGGGGTTAAGCACGAAACTTCTACGTCCTGATTATATGGGACTTGCAAAATGATAGAGGCCACCCAATAAACGACTACTCTCGCCCGATCGGCCAATCTCCGTCCGAGACACAACCCAAGAGAGGTTTTACGAGGGTTTATCTCTCACAACTGCAAGGAGTTTACTTTTTTATTGCTTAGATGGGTGGACGAGCTCACGGCCCACCTGGTGTTCAGTGGTTACAGAAGCCCATAGACATATATAATGTAAATGCCGCCACACACCTTGAGATATGAGTTCTAAAGTCTCAGTACAGTTACAACCGCTGCCCCACCCACCCTTCAAACCGAAACTCATTACTGCTTCACGGCAGAAATAGGCAGGGTGGTGGTACCTAGAACTTTGAAGGTAATTAAAGAACCTTACTTTGAAGGTGATTAAATTTGTATGAATAACTAACATTTTGTTTATTATTGATATTTTCCGTGTAAGTACTTTCTTGACCGAGTAGTAAGTATAATTACTATCTATTTTGTCAAGCGTAACCAAATGCACATTAATTTTCCAGAAAGTCCTTGTTACTTTGAGCGGTTTTTTTTTATTCCAGGACAGTTTCTATATAAGTACATGCTTAGTATGTTTAGTACAAAGGCCGTAGTATTTGCACCCTCCATTCGCCGTTGTTTTATAAAGTCTAAAATTCTTGTTTTTTTATCTCTTTCTGTGCTTACAAAACAAATTTCATACTACGAGTGTATACTATTCACGGTATTTCATTGAATATCGATGCATTTCTATGATAACGTTTAGAGTTTTTATGAACACTAATATAAAAATTAATGGTGTAGTAAGCCTCCATATGCTTCTCTAACTTAATCGGTTTCCTTTTTAAAAAAATACAAAATGTGTGCAATTCACACGTGGTAGAAGTGAAACCTTCCAAAATTAAAATACAATTATCCTAAACGTCTTAAGTATATGTAAAATTTTGTCATTAATAAATAATTGTAAGGTAGCGCCCTCTGTGAATTGATATTTTAATTTCACGTATAATCCTAAATTAAAATTCACTACAAGAGCTTTCATACACACGTTAGTATTAAAAAATCTCACAGATGGCGCTGTATTAAATAGTATGTATATTTCTGTCTCATTCTTTGCTGGCTTCATCCTACACATTTTTGTATTTGTGTCTCTTACCTGTCGTTTTTTCCGTTGCATCCGGTTTGAAATCACAACGATTCTAAAGAAGTTTTCACTTCAAAAATCGGTGCATGTAGTTGTTTTTTTTTTAAATATCGGTAAACACAACTGTATTTGCTGGTTTGAGCTTCATTATTTATTAATTACAAACTTAACGCGGGTGAAATCACGAGGCGACGTTTAATAAAATTAAGAAATATGGTTTTTTATAACTTTATAATTGCATAATTTACAATATTTGTTATCAATTTAGTCGGACCGACGCAATATTGCTTCTACATACGATATCTGGTTACAAAGACCTATATAAAATGTTATTTCGACATTTTTGTAACTAGATACAAAATATGCTGAAAGCGCTAGAATATTCAATATAATCCGATAATTTCGAACACTAAGAACATGTACAATCGCATAATTTTTAACCGATTTCAAAAAAAGGTAGTAATTCTCAATTTCTCTGTATTTATTTAGGTATGTGTTACCTTAGAACTTATTTTTTTAGGGATTTTGACGGTTATTTTTTTATTTCGAAGTTGGGGCTTCTCGTATAATCCCATTTCAATTTAATCAAGATCTGACCAGTAGTTTTGAGTTAATTGCAATAATGGATATTTAATTGAATTCAACTACAATTATTACCATATTCTCATATTTATTTTGTTGAAGTCGGTTTTTTTGGGTTTTTTTTTTTTTTTGTATTATACTGCTGAATCAAAGTTTCACAAAATCGTGTTAACGTTTACATTCCACGTTTATATGTCGAAGTTATTCGAGAGCATTTGTGTTCAGTATATTTCCATTCGAAAAATTAGTCGCCCGGACCGGACGTCTTACCCTGTTACGTCACGACGACTTCGAGACTTCTTACGCATTTTCACTTCTTTAGGGTATAAGACGACCTAATTGTTTATCTGGTGTCAAATGATTCTGAATTCATATAAATATGCCGTGGATACTTGTAGCACTCTTTGAACTTTTATATATAAGTTCCATACCATACTTCTATCCGATGATTTGCAAGCGAAGTAAATTGTCCTTCTGTAATAAGGTGACGACACTACAAACCTTGCATACGTCCGATCATGACCTATGCAAGTGTAGTGTTCGTTCACGCGGCCCGCACTGATTTGAAACCCCTTCAAGTCATTCAATCCCGTTTTTGCAGGATAGCCGTTGGAGCACCGTAGGTCTCCATGATGATCTGGAGCTTGACTCCACCAGTGAGTATATTCAGTCGGCATCAGTGCGTCACTTTGAGAAGGCGGCACGACACGAAAACCCTCTTGTCGTGGCCGCCGGAAATTACATACCCGATCCTGCGGACCGAATAGCAAACAGTCGACGACACCCTAAGCACGTCATTTCGGATCCACTAACAGTGCTTTTAGGTACCTCAAGCACCGGTCACCGTTGTCGTCGAATCCGTCATTTGCGACAAAGGGTTCGGCGAGTAAACTAATCTATGGGTTTACAGCCCACTGGGTCGCGTTTCCGATTCGGTGGTAGATTCTGTGAATCACTGCTCTTGCTAGTCCCAGTGTAGCAACGCCTCGTGGTTTGAGTCCCGAGAGCTCACCCACACGTTAGGGTTACGCTGACATAGCCTCTCAAGGCTGTCAGCTTAGGTATAAAAAAAAACCATACCTTACATCGTGCTGAAGCGATATGTCCATGATATGAGCATGCATACCTTTGTATATTGTATAAGGTAAAAATATACTCACGTCTCCCAGCACCATGTTCTAGATCTTTACAATACTTCAACAGATCGAAAGCACAGGCTCTTTCTAACAACGGATCAGCCTCGATGTCGACTTCGGTTTGTTCTATCAACTTAGCTATTTCACGGGAGCATTCGGCTGATACGATTTTGTCTTTTAATAAGGCATTCTTGAGGCATTCCTCCACCTGTGAAATATTTTTATTAGCTTACGCTGGCAGACCCACAAAGGCCTTAAATTTGTATCACGGATGCTACTAAGTTTCAGAATTAATGAAAACGGTTGGGTATTGTCGTGGCGTGCAACCTCTTTGACACGACATAAGACCTATAATGACTAGACATAGACACAGATTAACTACTCCTTCGACCGTTCAGGTATACACGTCCCGTTCCCGCGATATCTCGTAAAATATTTGTAATTCCGCTAGAGTACGAATGTGTGCTGCTAAACTGAATTAAATGATATTGCTGAAACATTATTGAGTTTGTTTCAAGTTTAGGTGATATATGTATGTTATTGGTTTCGTAAAATAATTAAACAGATAGTAAACACATTGCATTGCACAATCCACGTAGTGTATGGAAATCCAGGATAAACGAATATGATGATGCTTCTTATGAGGAAATGTCTCAGGTGTTGAAACCCATGTCGTGAATTCTTGCACTGCCCAATAAAGCTATTTAAAACAAAAGACAGAGTCTACACATAAAAACTATTGAAGTAAACATTCAAGTTTATCCATAATAGATGCTTAATGGATAAATCTATTAGGAAGCGATTTAATTTGAAATGTTACCTAATATTCACAAATTATTGCTTATCGAGACTTCAAAAATAGTTAAAGGCGTGTGAAATGAATTGTATGTTGTTTTTTTTATCATTTTATATTATTTCTTTTATTTTAAATTTATTTAAGTACCTGTCCATCCGAAATAGTGATATCGTTTTGCACAGAACATATCGTTTGAATTTCAGCTTGACACAGCTTCTCAAGCAACGGATCAAGACGATAATTCAATGCCTGCTCCTTCAAAATATTAGCCACTTCATTTTCACAATCTGTCGTTAATTTTGATTCCCTAAACTTTTCTTTTAGGCAATACAATACTTTTCCTTGTAGTTCTACATCTTGAGGTTCATTAGCTGAAATTATAACTGAATTTGTAACTTTATAGTTCATGTTTACAATTCCATCCGTTTGAAATCACTACATAGTATAAAACAAAGTCGCTTTCTCTGCCCCTATATCTGTCTGTCCCTATGTATGCTTAAATCTTTAAAACTACGCAACGGATATTGATGCGGTTTTTTTTAATAGATAGAGTGATTGAAGAGGAAGGTTTATATGTATAATAACATCCATTAAATAGTGGAGAAATCAATAATAAACTACAGTTTCCGAAGCGAAGCGAGGGCGGGTCGCTAGTTGTTATTATAAATAAACAAGCCATTGTAGATTAAATCAGCATACCTAATATTTCACTGCAATGTGCATTAATATCAGATTTACATGAATTGACCAAATTTATGTTAAATCTGTAATCTGTATTCTGTTCTATCATTCGGTTCACCACAACAACTTTACAATTTTTCTCGAAATCAAGGCTCTGATGATGTGTCTGTAATCAGAAGGTGATTTAATATAAATGTAATCTTCTGGTAAAAGGATTTAAGAGATCTAAAATCTTGCTTACTTTCAAACAGTCAAAAATCTTTGAGGGTTCTGTGTTGTGGCAGAATTTATCTATCATGTCATTGCATGTTTTTATCAAATGGTAATCAATTCCGCTGTCTGTAAATTCTTGTTTCTTCACTACAAACAATACCTTCCTACATTTTTGACTCAATTTTCCTTTGGATGTCTGAAGGCACTCTAAGGCTGCAGCCTCACCATGTGTAATAGAAGGGCATAATATTTCAAGGTCTTTTTTACAAGCTTCTTTCAGATCCGGGTCTAAATCTATATTTTCCTTTTGTTGGAATAATTGACTTCTTAGCTGTTGTCGACACTCCTTGACTATTGTATGTTTACGTCTGTTAATTGTATCATTTCTTACTATCTCGCTCAAACATGATACAACTTGGTTTTTTGTTTGTGCTTTGGGACAAAATCTGTCAACATTATATTTACAAGCATTCTTAAACTTGGTTGTGAATCTATAATTCTTTAATGAGATCAATTGTTCGTGTTCAATGGCAGCTCTGCATTTCACATTAGCTTTTACATCTGGATGATTTTTATGAAGTATTAGGCACTCGAGAACATCATCTTCTTCTTTTTTACTTTGTAGTTCAGATGCACATAGTTTTTCAGTAATACCTCGACAGTTTGTATTGATAACTGCATTTAGTTCTATGTGTCCACTTTGAGTTTCAGTGAAATTAGACACAATATCTTTACACTTTGGAGAAAGCTCTTTAATTTTACTTTGTAAACATAAAATTTCTTCCCCTTTTCCAGTATTCTCAAGACAAAAATTGGCTAAGTCATCCATGCAAAAGTCCTCAATTTGTGGCATTAAATCAACACTTGATGCTCTCTGCCTCATTACCCTCTTCACTTGTTCCTCACAGGCTAGTCGCAATCTGCCTCTCAATTCAGAGTTGTAAGCATAATTATATAAGCATGGAAATATTAAAGGATCTTTTTCAGAATGATGTTCACTAGCATCAGCCCATTGTAACTTAGCCTTGCAAGTAGTAACAGCATCATACTTACAAGCTTTATATAACTGAGGATCAAGCTTAAAGTCTCTTGATATGAAGTACTGTATTTGCAATAATGCCACCTCACATTCATCAGTCATTGCTTTTGTATGAATTTTTTCCATTAGACATGACATGACTCTGCCATTACCACCAGCTATTTCTCCACATGCTTTATCTACAACAGGTTTACAGGCTGCCCTTAAAACAGGATCAACTCTCCAATCTTCACCTGGATTTGTTTCCTGTACTAACATTTCCAATGACTTCTGACATTCTAAACTTATTCTTCTGTCTTTTCTTCTCCTAGGTCTTGCATGGTCCATTAAGCAGTGAATAGTTTTACCACCAGCTTCAATTCCTCTACATAGCATAGTAATGTCATTGGCACAATTCTGCATCAACTCTGGTGACAGTCTATAATCTTCCATCAACATTTTTCTATGATCAATCATTTCCGCTGTACACTCAGATGAAATGCTTTTCGTATCATTTTGTATGTTACTCTCTAAGCAGAGTAAAATTTGTGCTAATCTCACATCTTTGTCTTCAACAATGCCTTTTCGACAATGAAACTTTCTAATGTCTTCTCTGCATGCCTTTACTAAGCCTCGACTCATTTTATAATTCATGGCTATATTTTTTTGATCATAGAAGAGCTGATCTTGACATTTTTTACGAACCCCTAAAATATTTATTATATTTCAGATAATGCACATACAAAAATCTTGAAATATATAATTTTAACATTTTAAGTCCATTAAAAGATTAATACCTACCATTTTCATACTTATGTCTCAGGAGACATTTATACATTAACCATGATCCTGGTATTTCATCACGACAGAAACTATTTTGTTCTACATTACAGGCAGCAAATACAATTTTATCTAACTGTAAATTACTGTATCTCATTTCATATAGTACAGTGATCTCTGCTTTACAATCTGCAGTGACATATTGTTCATAATTTTGAAGACATTTCAATGTCTCTGTTTGCGAAAGACTCTTAGGATCAGGTGGAATTTTACCACAAGTATGAGTATTTACATCATCAAAACATTTAGAAATGAAGTTTGTAGTAATTTGCCAGTCATTAAATAATAGAGATTCTATTTTATTTATCATTCTCCAGCAAACTTTCACTGTCGCACTAGGCTTCTTTTTTAATATACAATCTACAGTTAAGACATTAGGATCAAAACAACTCGATATTTCTGTATCTTCTTGACATGGGTCTTTTAGTGTATGAAACAAGAATGAGTTGTTGATTAAGTATGACAGCTGAACCCATAACTTGTGCTGACAACTTGGTGGTATTTGGGTCTTATCATAGGACGAATGTAATGAACATGTCAGCAAAGCGAAATGATCGTCTAAGTGAGAACATAATTTATGATATAGCGCGCATTCACCAGCGTCCCAGCTGAATAAATAGTTTTTGTAGGAGTTATCATCCGATTTTCGGCAATGCACATTTTTCAAAACTCCTAAACATGCCGTTATTACCCAAACTGTCGTGAAGACTTTAGTTGACATTGTGGAAATACCGGTGTTTAACTTGCACAAACACAACTAATCTTTTGGCTCATTAAAGTTAACAAAAAACATTTTGCATTTTTCTTTCGACGTCACATAAACAAAGGGTTGCTTTAATTTTTCATTGAGCTTCAAAATGAAGGTCGTGTTATATTCCACAAATTTTTATAATTGCGAATGATAAAAAATGCCGACAATTTTCAGAAAATATCTAGAAAAGTAATACAATATTTATTAATATAAATTTTTTTTTAGTGATTTTATGATTTGGTAACTAAGACTTTTAGGTCAAGTCTTATTTTTATTTTAATCCAAACTATTTTTATTATGAAAAATGATACTAAGAAATGAAATGAAGTTGATTAACAATGAAACATGGCATGAAATGAAATGAAAACGAAATAAAATGAAATGAGATGAGATGATATAGGATGAAATATAATCTTAGTAAAATGGTGATCATTTATTGAGACTTTTTGGAGGATCCCAAGAAGTTACGTTCAGCGACATTGTTTCATTTCCCACATTTGCGCACTTTCACAGATACTAAACAGCTAACAAACCACCGTTACTAGACATTTAAACCTGAAGAGACACTAAATAAAGAAAATAATACAAATCACACAACTTGCTTTCCCGCCAAAAAATCGTAAAACGCTTTTAAGTAGGTACTGGTAAAACGGGGTGATTAGGGACATATTCCAACTTGATGAACAATTGGTAGTTGTTGTTTAAAATGCTATATCAGGATCAAAGTGATTGAGTCTGGGCGGTATCTTTTTTATCCAATTTAAGCAAAAATAGCAAAAATAGGTGTTATCCCTATTTACCCAGAAATTGCGATTATTGGGGACGAAATTAGTGTTAATAGAGATAGTTGTAGGGAGTAGACCGGTATTGCCTCCGTCAAACAGCTGTTCCGGCTGGCTGCTGACAGAAAGGAATACAGGAAACTAACGGCCAACCTTTAGGATTGAAGAGGCACTGGAAGAAGAAGAAGAAGAAGAGGGATAGTTGCTAGGGCTGGCACTCTTTGGTTTTAATTAATTTATTTATTTAGTTGCACCAACAAAATGATCATCAATAAAAAACATTGAAAAACTGACAAAAGTACATGGCATATGTCACTTACTTATGATTAATTTATATTAACTTGGGAAATTATCCGCGACAGATTTTTCCTGTAAGTTGTGAGACAAATAGAAAAAACATCTATTTCATCACTTAAAGTTAGTTCAGCGCAATCGGACAACTCCGAATGAACATTGACGGAGACCGCGCTACCACCGTGGACATTGTTGTAGTCCCAAAGGATTCTGTCTAAGGGAGAGTAAGCACCTAAATTCGAACGAGCGGGCTTTCTTAAATCAGTTTATATTTCTTTGTTCTTAGTAAGTACTTAGGGGCTGATATTTTTATCTGGGTTAAGAGATTAGGTGTGTCCGTTATTCCATGAATTAATCAGGTGGATACCCCCACTCTGAACAAATATTAATACATTTTATTATGTATTACTTACACATTTTTGTCCACCTTGAGATTTCATCGTTCTTGTTACGTCTGTGCAAAACCAACTTACTTATGGTAAATTGCTTAGGTATTTCAACTAAAAACTTATTCCTAATTTCATATGCTTCTATTACTGTTTTTAATATTAAGAGGTCATATGTCTTATAGGGATTTGCACTCTTTGATACGTACACGCGAGGCATATCTAAAAATAGAAAACAACATGTAACTAATAATATAAATATTTGCCAAACAATAAAATGACACTGCATTGATAAATTTGAATAAAAGTTCTAGACAAAAACATCATGAATAAACCAGATTCTTACCAACAAATTTAAAAAATATTGTTATAACTACATTTATACAACCCTACAAACCTGTGCCTATTTGCACTTAGATCGTTTCCATTTCATTTATTCTCATCCCAATTGACCCCTCTTTCGTTGTTATGTGTACCTGAGACGTCCCCAATATCCCCAAAAACAACAGATTTTCAAATGTATTTTTATTTTATCAAATACATTAAAACCAATGACAACTGAGACTTGTTCATATAAATTAAAGGTAACTGAGACTTACTTACCTTTAATTTATATGATGGTTCAAACACTAAATAACGTTTATAAATCACAGTCGTCTTTTATTATTATCAAATAAACAAAAAAGAGCAGTTTCTAGCACTAAAATAATCACCACCACAAGAAGTTAATTTGAAATGCGATTTTTTATAAGTTAGCAGGTATTATCATGCATATTCAGAGTTGTTTTGTGAACTTTCAACATTCTACTATTATACTACAAAAAATAGAAGATTTTGCAACGATTAAAAAACTAGTATTGCGCGTCGAAAGATTTTCCTGGTTTTTTTCCCATTCCCCTCTCGATCCCTAATCACCCTATTTTACAGTACCTACCTTTGGTATAAAAAAAGCCTTTAGCTTCCTTAATAATGCACCTAACAGTCCTCACTGATGGTTTTGTTACTTCCGAAGTCTGTTTTAATTTTTCCATATCATACTTCCCCTGTTTTATAATGAAGCAATATACGTCGTACACAATTTTTCTACCCTTTCTTTTGAATACTACACCGGTTTGTCGCGGCATAGTGTATGTTTTATAAAAAAACAACAAACACTCAACAAATAGCAATGGCAACAAAGTCCACAAGTAATATAACAAATAACTTAACGATTAATAACGATAGACTTTAATAATATAATAACTTTCCACTGTACGCAAGCGTACTTTTGGGAGCAAGCGGAATGAGGGCGCGGTGCGGGACGTAAGGTTCGACTGATCTACCAATAAAGCGCTCGATACGATTTCCCCTGCCGTCGCGCCTCACCCTCACCACCAAAGTGATCTAAAATTCGGTTCTGCGCAGTCAAGGTNATATAATAACTTTCCACTGTACGCAAGCGTACTTTTGGGAGCAAGCGGAATGAGGGCGCGGTGCGGGACGTAAGGTTCGACTGATCTACCAATAAAGCGCTCGATACGATTTCCCCTGCCGTCGCGCCTCACCCTCACCACCAAAGTGATCTAAAATTCGGTTCTGCGCAGTCAAGGTCATTTGCTCAAGATGTTTGCCGGTTACTGTAAGTATGATAGATGTACACACACACACACCGTTCACTGTATAGCCTATGTAGGGCTATGCACACTAGTATTTGCGACTTTTTGGCGGGAACGCGAGCAGTGAAGTTGTGTGATTTGTTTTATTTTGTCTATTTAGTGTTTCTTCAGGTTTAAATGTGTAATAACGGTGGTTTATTAACTGTTTAATATCTGTGAAAGTGCACAAATGTGGGAAAATGAAACAAAGCTGCTGGACGTAACTTCTCGGGTTCCTCCAAAAAGTCCACTGAAAAAATTTCAGTAANACTTTTTGGCGGGAACGCGAGCAGTGAAGTTGTGTGATTTGTTTTATTTTGTCTATTTAGTGTTTCTTCAGGTTTAAATGTGTAATAACGGTGGTTTATTAACTGTTTAATATCTGTGAAAGTGCACAAATGTGGGAAAATGAAACAAAGCTGCTGGACGTAACTTCTCGGGTTCCTCCAAAAAGTCCACTGAAAAAATTTCAGTAAATGACCACCATTTTACTGCGATTATATTTCATCCCATATCATCTCATTTCATTAAATTTCATCCCAGTTGATTAATGTCTCAAATTAATCATCTTCATTTCATTTCATTCCATATTATCATTTTTCATAAAATTAAGAATATAAAGTAAAATAAGACATGACTTAAAGGTCTTAGTTACCAGGTCATAAAATCTCTTAAAAAAAAAAACTAGTATTTGCGATTCGGTGTGCCTCCGGTGTATGTATTTTTATTTTAATGTTAATGTTGTTAAAGACTGAGCTGTTTTTATAACTTACGTATTTTTAAATTGGTGCTTAATCTGTTCGAATACAATATTTTTGTCTTGGTCTAGTTGAGCAATAAGTAGTGTTAGTAATATGGAAGAATTCGTTGAAGTTAACCAGATATCTGATTTTGTATCGTACCTAAGAAGTGTAAGTTTTTATTCAAATTGCAATGTAATCGAACAACTAATACTATGTTTGTAACGTCATTACGCCTTTGCGGGAAGAATGGGTGTGTTTAATTACCGAATATAGTGCGAAGAAACTTGGAGATGTACACGACGGCGACAATTCAATCTAAATTGGAATTTAGAATTTGTCCGCCGGGGAAATCGCGTTTTATTTTAATTGATATTGCAATTTTATTAGTAATATTGACCTTTAATTACAAAATTAGTATATTTAATTTGTAGGTCTAAAAATTTAATGTATTAAAGAATATAGTTAAGACTAACCAGACGTAAATAGCAAGCCGACAAATATTTTAAAGTAATGATAAATTGGGAAAAATTCATATCAGATAGAAATAGCCTTACATCAAGATACTAGATTGTCAGTAAATATATAATGGTAGTTCCTTATACTAAAAATATGTATGCTTAAGTTTATCGGTAAATTCATATAAATCATGGCCCTTTGAAGCTACCTCTTCAATTTTTAAACAACAAATTTACGATTTTTGTTGAAATCAACCACCCCCTTTTTATAACTTTTCCAGGCAGCTCATAGGCTCATACATGTTGAAAACTGAGAAGTGGTTAAATTACTTGATTAAATGTAGTTATAGTTTCAATTAGGACCACAGTGGGAGAATTGACGAAACCAACAACCTTGTTAGAATATTAACTGATGATTGTTTGGCTATCATGCTATTGTGAGTGCCAGAAGATGATTTTTTTTAATTTCTGGTCAATTAGGAGCTACAAATTTATGAATAAAATTCCTCCCAGCACATAGAAAGACCTGCTGTACTGGCATAGGCACAGACTGAGATACTCAGCTCAATGTAAGGTACTCAGTCCAATAGTGCCTGAACAAATACTATATATGTTTAAATAGGAAAAGAGAGATTATTAATTATAATTGGATAGATTTACTTGTGTGTCTCTCATTACTTAGGTTAATTTATTTAATGAAGTTCAATAAGCAGTGTGTTATGCATTATTGTTCTAATGACACAGTATTTTGTCACAAAGTTTCATAAAATAGTGCAAAAGTGCCTTGCTGTATTTTATTCCAGTTATATTCATTTAAAGAAAAAGTATTGAAAATTAAGAGTGTTGTAATTGAACATTATTTTATTACAGATCGAATGGCGTGACCCCTGGTTAATTGCATTGATATCATTTCACATAATAATTACTGTCACTTGTTTCTCCACCAGGAATTATGGCAATTTTCAAGTTATACTTTTTATCATACTCCGTAAGTTTTTGTTATTTAAATCGTTTTCGAAACATAATTAGCAATTGATGCATGTTGCCTATGATGACTTATGAGCATATAGCCCGTCTGATAGTGAGTGGTCACCGTTACTTATAGATATAAGTAATGCCAGAAGCATAGCCAAACTACTGCTACCTACAGGATTATTTATTATAGTGCTCAGGAAACACCATTATGATAAATTCACTCAGGAGTCAAAAAATATCTTAAGACAACATGCTCTGTTGTATAATGCAGCCTTCTTGCAGATGGTAGAGGCAGTGTAAGGCTTCCTCCTTTCTTCAGCAATGATAGCGGTGGAAGGGTCTTGAAATTATAACTGGGTGTAGGTGTGTAACGATACCTGTGCCGTTGTAGCTTTATACATAAATTTAAATAGAATAGTAAATATTGGATCAAAATTAGGCATTTACTCATATACTCAATGTTGTACTGTAACATTTTTTCTTGTTTTACAGTTTTGCTAGTGTATTTTTCGGAGAATATAAATGAGCTCGCTGCAAGAAATTGGGCATTATTTTCAAGACAACAATACTTTGATAGTAAAGGCCTATTTATATCAGTGGTGTTTTCGATTCCTATATTGTTAAACTGCATGATAATGGTGGTAAGTTGATTAGATATAATAAATACTTGTTTTTAATTACGATTATGTGTCTGGACGTATTATGTAACTGATAAACTATAGTTAATTGTGACGGATTTGGAATGTTATTTTTTTTCATTAACGAAAAATTTTCATATTCATAGATGATAAGAATTATAATAATAAAAATAATTAAAATAATATAATTACTAAAAATAAATACATAAATAAAAAATAAATCGACTATAAAGATTATATATAATCCTGCAGTTACATGAGTATACTTAGTTTTACATGTGAATTAACTCTGGAGTTATAGTAATGAGTTAAAGTATATGCAGTTCTTAATTACATTAGCATTGAAAAAGCACAATTTATTTGTGCTATGCTCTATCTCTATTAAAGTTACTTAAACAGTTGAGGCAAAATACTAAATTACTATAATTGTACTATCATATGCTTTTTTATACTTCCACATCACATTCATACTGTTTTGTTATTTCCATATAAAATAATATGAAGTCATTGCAGGTAATTAAATGATAATTATTTCGATATATTTTTTAATACATACTTTAAATTCATACTAAGGTCAAATATATTATGTATGTAACGCGTTGACCTTAAGTGTCCACGTTACGTTGGAGCATAAATACCGAATATACAATTTTGGTGAACAATGTTCTCGAAATTATATTCTGAATAAGTTAAATTTAAAAAACGTACGTCGGTGTCTACC
The DNA here is from genome assembly GCF_003987935.1 of Bombyx mandarina. The sequence goes on from NW_021011538.1 coordinate 1,667,161, forward strand.
GTTGCGTATGTATCATTCCAGCTATGTTTTTTTTATTGCATATCAGTGCTGTACGTTTCAATGATTTCTGTATTTATGGACGCAATAATTCACGGATTGAGTAGGCAAAGCAAAGCTACCAAACGGGGTATGTTCAAAGCGATGGATTGATGCGGGCTTTTCAAAAGCGTTTCTTCATGTAACCTTTCCTACTACTGTTAACTATCATGTAGCCAGTTTAAAGATTCTAGAGCTTTCGGAATTGAAAAAAATCTACTTATCCGTCACCCTGATAACATCTAATATCTATCTATCTCTTAGGAACATCTAATAAAAGCGCATTCAAATTGTTGTGACTTCTCACTCTAGTATAACTTTACCTATGGCCTTCACCTTCCAATCCTACTGTCAAATAGCGCAATAAATTATGTCATCGAATATACGTTTAATGTTGAACGTCTCCCAGGATAGGATATCCGGTTCTATAGAGATAATAATAATTCTATTTAGTCCTCATATACCTAATTTCTTTCACAAAAAATACCGACGGGTTCCGTGACATTACGTGAGGTTCACTGATCAACGAGGCTTACTGACTATACAAAATAAAAATGTGCAGTGAAATATGGATATTAAAATTTTATTAGAACTTATTAAATGTAATGTTCGTGAAAAAAATTGCTTAAGTTTGGTGTGTCTAACTGACCTTTGTCGTTCGTACGTAAGCAACATAATGGCCTTGTGGTATCGGGGCTTTTATGATTTAGATACATATCGTCCACATTACCATTTAGTCTTACTATTCTATGGAACCGTTTTTTCTTGAGTTATAATCACAAAATAAATAATACTGAGTATACTCAGAGGACCTCAATACAATGCTCAAAGACCTCAGTAGGGCTCCTGTCCGAGTGGGTCTAAATATGAACATGGAAAAAACAAAAAATATGTTGAATGCTCATGTAGCGCCCACTCCAGTAAAGATCGGAAGCTCTACGCTCGAAGTTGTTGACGAGTATATTTACAGTGGGACACAGTCCAGCTAGGTAATTCCAACTTCGAAAAAGAGGTCAACCGTCGAATCCAGCTCGGATAGGCAGCGTTTGGAAAGCTACGTAAAATCTTCTCATCGCAAATACCACAGTGTCTCAAGACGAAAGACTTTGAACAGTGTGTGTTGCCAGTGATGACATATGGCACTGAGAAGTGGTCGCTCACAGTGGGCCTTATGAGAAGGCTCAAGGTCACCCAAAGAGCAATGGAGAGGGCTATGCTCGGAGTTTCCCTGCGAGATCAAATCAGAAATGAGGAGATTCGCAGGAAAATGTAGGTAACCGACATAGCCCAAAGGATTGCGACATTGAAGTGGCAGTGGGCAGGACACATTGCTCGCAGAACGGATGGCCGTTGGGGCCAGAAAGTTCTTGAGTGGCGACCGCGTACTGGAAGACGTAGCGTGGGTAGGCCTCCCACAAGATGGGCCGACAATCTATTGAGGTTCACGGGGATCCGCTGGATGCAGGCAGCGCAGGACCGGTCCTTGTGGCGAGGCTTGGGGGAGGCCTATGTCCAGCAGTGGACGACCATGGGTTGATAAGAAGAAGAAGAACATTACTCGCATCTATTTAACGGAAATACATTAGTAAGTGTAGGTGATAGATAATTGAAACGAAACAATTCGAATAACATACACATTAGAAATGTTTATGGATAAATTAAATGCCTAAGTTAAATGAACTAAAAAAAATTAAGGTTAGCAAGGTTTTTTACGAATTAAATCTAAAATAAAACAGGTTAACTTCTACATACATATATTGAAAATATTGAAATAGATTTTGAATAGTGACAGTAAAATAAGGAATGGCTTTTTGGCGGGAACGTGAGTAGCGAAGTTATGTGAATCGTTTTATTTGGATAATTTAATGTTTCTTCGGATTTAAAAGCTTAATAACTGTAGTTTCTGTAGTTTATGAACTGTTTAGCATATTTGAATGTATACAAATGTGGGAAAATGAAACAAAGCAGCTGGACGTGGCTTCTCAAATTCTTCCAAAAAGTCCACCGAAGTTTCTGTAAATATCACCATTTTACTGAGCCTTCATTCTATTACAATTTCATCTCATGTCCTTCCAAATCATATTTCATATAAACAGAATATGTATTTATTTAATAAATGAATATTTTTACAAACTCGACACCGTCTTAAAGAAATAAGAAATAAAGGATCGTCATTAAATACTTTACAAGCTAGAAGTACATATTTACATACTTAAGGCATTAAGTATTTTTTGTTTTTCATTGAAAATTGTATCTTTTTCAGGGATCCTGGCTGTACCAATCTACTCAAATAATGACTAATTTAAAAAAAGCACAGTTAAGGCAGCGCCTCAAGGAGATGAACTCGATAAGAGAACAGCAGCAACACGTTAAATCTGATTAAAAAAAGAAGCGATTCTCGTCAAAAATTATGTCAATTAACTTTACAACGCAATGGCCTAGCTAAATACGGTACGTAATGTAATTTTGGATTTTATGAAAAAAAAAAAATTGTAAGTTTGAATCTGTATGTTATTGGATGCCTTGTTGTTGATAATGAAACTCGTTATAGATAAGCTTATTAAATGTCAACGGTGATGTGATAGATAGGTAAAATTATTCACCAAATAAAGAACGTAATATGGCTGACGCACAAACCGTGCAGGCCAAGAAATGGGAGAAAAAAAAAAAGAAAAAAAAACGTAATGTATGTAATGTTAGCCTATGAATTAATTTGTAGATTGTTGAATTGAAAGGAAAGCGCGATGTATTTGAAAAAATGATAAAATGAAGAAAAAAAAGGAAACTGTTTTTTCGCACTAAATGAATAATAACTGAATGGCAATGCGATAAAATATTTACAACGTGACCCGTGATTTGCAATATAAGAACAAAATATTAATGACTAGTCGTATTGGTTAGTCGTGCATAGGTTTTACGCTGATAACTCTAAACCAACTTTGGGTCTGTTATTAAAGCACCTATATATAACTGTTAAAATATTTCTAATACAGTTGACATGTTGAATTGTATTTTTAAATTAGGTATATTAATGTAAACAGAATATATCCCTCGGGATATAAGTATACATAATATATATAAGTTATACTTTTTTACGTGGAGAAAGCTATGCTATGCCCTTTTATACCCCCGACAATATATATGCAAAATTTCATAATGATCGGTCGATGCTTTAAGACATGTGAGCGTGACAACCAAACAAACTCGTTCTCGTTTGAATAATATTTTTATACCTGGATACAGACTTTATATTTCTTTTTTTGGAAAACACGAAATACATACACAATTAATTACTTTGATGTTCTCTAATTACACAAATTATAATAAATTTAAACTAATTAACTAATTTTAATTAATTAATTTAAACGAATTAACGACCTAGTAAAAAGCGCTGGGTCTCGTTGGATGCAGGTGGCAATGGACCGGTCGCACTGGAAATCTATTGGAGAGGCCTATGTTCAGCAGTGGACGGCGATAGGCTGAAATGATGATGATGATTATAATAAATTTTCGAAAAACTAACTTTCAATCACAAACGAAAGTAACATTTATTTAGTTCTAGAATTCATTTTTTTAAATTAATGAGCGTGCATGCCTTTTATTTTCCAAGTGTTTACATTAGGTATGTTAGGTTTGTTAACATTATTCCGTCGGAAATTGTTTCCGTCTCTGAATTATTCTCAAGATATAAGGAAAATAAATGCACAAAATCCTTCCTTATATTTATTTAGTGGCCTTGAATTTCGACAAACAATATAATTTGAAAATATGTTCTCATTATATCAAATTAATTAGGTACGATTTTTCACCGGTTATTAAAAGCGAAGTTATTCGTTATTTTAATTGAAAGTGTTACATGTTTAAATAATAAAACTTAGATATGAGGTTTCTTAAATTTTTCTCATGTTTTTAAAATTTTATCAAATTGTATAGCGAAAGAACAAATTAGTATCTTTAATAAAATGTGCAATGAAATTACTCTCGAAAATCTAACATCGTTTGCAATGCTCGTCAACGACGCAACAATAATGCAAAAAGAAATCGAAATTTTCTGTTTGAATAAAGGTGTATTTGTCCGCCGCCACTCACTTCGGCCACCATTGACTACCGTACGAACGACGATGTTCAGGTAAACCGAGGGAAAGCTAATTTTTCGTGGATTCTGCAATAAATCCTATGAAAATCTCTATCCATGGGAAGGATAGGAATTTTATATTATAGTAAAGTTGCGTGGCACGCAATGTAACAGTTAGCTAACGTTCCTTTGAGATTACGAAGAGTAATTTCCGTAGGAACCCGAATCGGACCATGATCATAGCCCAGAGCCGAAATATATATATATATTTTACTAATATAGTGTTTGAAATTACACCCAACAAGGTCATGGTGTATTTTAAAGTATTTAAGGTGTTTATTTCTTGAAAAAAAAGCCGACGGCATTCTTAATCAAACGAAATGTGAACGTGTAGGTAATTTTTGGTGTTGTCATAAGAATTTTTATGACACCACGTTAATCAATTATTTATTTGTAAGGAGACGATTACAAAGCTTATTAAGGAGGGCAATGATCATAATAAACGTGAATTTTTTAATCATAACTAAGAAAATTCAATTGTCGGATATATTATGTTACTGTAACAGCCCGAATATTGGTAAATCTTAAGGCTTACCAACACGAGTCTGTAAATGTAAGTATGTATATGTAAAAAAGAAACGATTTTATCGGGCTTTTACCATTAGAATTTAGTACGTGCTAGGTTTTATCAGTGACTGTTGCTAAATGTTGGTTTTGGAAATACAAACAATGCATACTTCTCAATCATTTATTTCAATTAATAATTATTCAAATCCTTACATACCTATGAGTAATTATTAATCATGCGCATTCTTTCGAAAAGCATTTTTAAGGCAGTTACATTTCTGGAAGTCTTGTCCTCCAGTCAATGACAATTTTCCGACAACTTCTCGAAGACTAACTTCTCTATCTTTAACAACTTCATTTATCTTAAAATCTTCAGAGCATGACCTAAATTGATTGTTTGTGTAAAACTGCTTTAGTGCTCCTAATTTTGGTACCCAGTTGGTAAAACTCATTGTCCTTTACATCTACCACAACTGCAATAATGCTTTTTGGGTCAGTTTTAGCTCTGTCAATGTCAAATACTTTCAGTCTAATATTTTTCCCAACTTTCACATTTCGATATTTATCAGATTATCGAAATGGCTTTCATTTTTTCAACTTGGTTTTCCAAATTAATTTTTACCTTTTTTCTTATTGTCTGGACTGATTATATCCTTTTCGGTATTGGATCTTCTTAAGCTTGAGTTGAGTTTTCTGTTTTTAAATCGCTTTCATTGGTTATTTGGTCCTCCATCATAATTTCAGTTACATTTTCTTGTGTTTTATTCCTCAAATTAATACTGTTTATTTCCTCTTCTGATTCATTTTCAACAACACTTTCTTCCTTGTCCTGTCCAATTGCATTTTCGACGGTAATAATTTACCAAGCGAATGATGGTAAAAGTCCGAAATAAACGATGATCACAGAACGGTTCGGACTTTTACCATTAAGAGTTAGTAAATCTTAGGATTTACCCTAGTTCGGGCATTTACAGTAACAGATTTGGGTAATTAACGTTCGTAGCATACGAATTTTTTGTTTATAAGTTTTTTTACATTACGGACACTAAACATTCGAAATATTTGGAAATCAATTTAATCGTAATAAGAACTCCTTAATTTTTTAAGTTTGCATCATATTTCCGTAGGATAGAAAATTATTTATGTTTTTAGTGACTTTGCTTTGCTTGTTTGACGTAATCAATTATAATCATTTTTGTGTTTTATGTATTGACGCCATATTAAAATTTCATAAGATAGTTTTTGCATTTAACAAGTACGATAGGTCACTATATAAAAGCTTAATAAAACTAATAAAATTAACTGATACTCAAGAAATTATTTGCGCGCACAGTACTATGTTAATTTGACCAACTATTTCGTTGAAAAAATAAACTTAAACTATTATAAACTACGGTATTCAAACTTTAATGTACAACAAGCATACGAAATTGGGTTGTACATTATGTATGAGGAGGTCGGCTGTAGGGGTAAGCAAAAAACTTATTCAATAGAATCATTATCAGTACTTACAACTACAAAAATATTATATTTGTGTGTGTATATTATCAATGAATGTAATGGTAATTTATTGTTTAAGTTAAAATTCAATATAATATGTTGTTTTATTATTAAAAATACGAAACCTACTTAAATCATGGATAATTTATGTATGTAAAGAACTGCAATGCAAAACCGGATACCGATTTTAAAAAAACAAGTAGGTATATATTAGTCATCATAGGATATGTTTATTTAACGTATTTATGCAAGTCTTCGGGTTTGAAGGGTGATATAATTGACACGTAGTCTCCTATGTCAGCGTCTCGTAGTCATCTGTCTATGTCTGAAAGCTGTTGGCGACGTCTACATTGTGAGGTCTTTGGACTCCGGTAAACACTAGGTGGGCCGTAGGGTCGTTCAGACTTTTATGCTAATAAAAATAATGATAATTGGAAAATATTTTATCTATTCTTCATTTCAAGATAAACTGCATACAAATAAGGTATAGTGTCATTTGGGTGTTGTCATTGTATATTGCTTTATAATGTTTATTAAGTTTCTCGTTTATTTTAGCCCCAAATGACGTCATATGTAATGAAGTTGCAACAGAGAATAGAGGTTTTGCGGAAATAAAAAAAGTGATAAGTATCATGTTTAATTTGTTATAACTGTGCCATTGTCATATGAAACCAGGCCTCGTGAAAGATTAAACGAAATTGCAGCTATTTTATGTTTTAGAGATTTCTGAACGTTACCCGTAAAATATTTGAACCTGGCGGTTGTAACCATTAGAAAGTCTGGTCACTGTTACGTCATTTAACCGTAAAGTTTCGTTGTATATTTTTAGTCTTCGGATTTCGCGAGTCGCAGACACAATTAAAACTTTTACTTTTTTGTGATTATATTGTTTCCAACGAACGAAGCTATCTATGCTTACCTGTATAAAAAATCTAGCCCTGTGTGCTTATAGCGAGCTTTTAAAACTTAAGTTACTTAGTTAACTTAAGTTTTTAAAACTTAACTCAAATTTGTATGCAGTTGGAACGTTTGCCTACGTTTTCCGCTAGGGGCGCTGTTCCAACTGCATACAAATTTGAGTTAACTTTTACGCCATCGAGAACGTTAAAAAACTAGCACTAAATCACATTAGTCGTAATAATTGATTGAGCGTGAGGGAGTTTTGTGATAGTCAAAAATGTAGATGTGCAATATTTTATTGATAAGTTAATGAGTAAAGTTTAAAAATTGCAACTCGTTTTGTTCTTTAATAACAACTCATTTTGTTGTGACATAATTACTTGAGGAGCGTTCGTCTTGATTAATGCCTGTGCACTCTCGCCTTAGAAACGAGTATATTTTAGTATTTGGATTAATGTAGTTTATTTTTTATTTATTTACTAGCGACCCGCCCTCGCTTCGCTTCGGAAACATTAAAACAAACATGAAACCAAAAAAAAAAAATAAAAAAAANAAAAAAAAAAAAAAAAAAAAAAAAAAAAAAAAGTAGCCTATGTTCATCAGGGACAATGTCGGCTTCTAATGGAAAAAGAATTTTTCAAATTGGTCCAGTAGTTTCGGAGCCTATTCGAAACAAACAAACAAACAAATCTTTCCTCTTTATAATATTAGTATAGATTTATCGTATGGCATTCGTTTACACTGCGTGGCTATAATTGAAATTTACAGTTTGTGATTAGGGTTTTATAATTGACGCAGTGCAGTTGGAACCGGGAGATCCTCAGGAGGACAGTTCGGTTGCCAGGTTGTTGCACTATTAGTACCACCCAGGGTGTGGGGTAGCGGTAGGTAATCTCCTACGGACGTTATGCAACTTTGACCCCCAAATGTAGTAATAACGTAGATTGTAACTTGTGTCATTAATAAGGTTATTGCGTTTTTAAATATCGCATTACTGTATGCTTAGTGCCGATTTTGTTAAATTTTGTGCCAGCGGGAGTACGATTCGGCGAAATTTATTGTTGATCGTTTTGTAATAAAAGCGTAGTGTTAAGTAAATGTTGCGAGGTTCTACGATCGATAATGTCCCTGTTATTTTAAACTGTGTTGAATCATTAGGTGCGATTTCAGGATCATTCCAACTAAGAACCGTCAGAAATATAGTAACTTTTTAATTGGGGTCAGGAGAAAATCGCCAAACTTCCGCCTACGTGCGTAGGAGGCGTAGAGCGTTGTATGTTAAAGTTAAACCGACTAAAATCACCTCTGGTTCAAGGTGAGACCGGTAGGGCGAAAAAATCAAATCAAAATGCTAAGTCTGATATTGAAATGATTTTATAATAACAGACTTGTTCTATTTGCTCTAAAAAATAACAGCTTCCTACGTACTGCGTTACTGAGTTTTAAGATGTGTTAAAGGCGTGTTAAGGTTATTCCGAAAAAAAAAATCGTAAAGAAAAGAAATGACCCTGACAGAACTCTATAAAAATCATTGACTTTTTATAGATTGACAAATTAGGTTAGACTTTAGGTCAGTACCGTAAACATTTTAAATTTAAAGTTCATCGTAATCAAATATACCGCTTTTGTTAGAGGTTCAAGGTAGGTGTCGCATTTACGTTGTAGATGTCTATGGGCTCCAGTAACCACTTAACACCAGGTGGGCTGTGAGCTCGTTCACCCATACAAGCAATAAAAAAAATTTTGGACGTTTCGGTCGCCGGGCCTCGCACCAGAGCAGTTTAATGTACTTAAATAGTTAATTATGTCGGTTGATCACATTAACGTTTAACTTTGTCAACAAAAGGGTGAAGTAATCTGGTGAGGTAATCTGGAACATAGTATAGGTATATAGCCAACGGCTCCAAATATCCTTAAGAACGTTTTAGCCGCTTAAATAATATACGTATTAATAATTTAACAACGAAGTATATGTACATAATATAGAGTATTAAATTTGATCTACTAACTACTTTGCTGACAATAATGCTAATAGTTAATATTTTTTAATAAAAATAATTCTAAATGTCTCAGTGCGAGCATACCTATAATAAAACCGCCATAAATAATTGCGTCCATAAAATGTTGATAATGTGTAAAGATTTAAAAAAAAAATGTACATACTAAAACGATTTTTTGTATTGAAAACCAATTTAGTTTGTAGATTATTATTTTTTCTTGAAAATAACATAACTTCGGTCTTGCCAGAATGAAAAATCAATAAATATGTATTTACCTGATATTCATTGAAACGAGCAGAATGTCCTATATTGATTTTCGTAAAATATTTTTTAGATTTTCTGAGAAACACTATACGAAGACTGATCTGTGTAAAGTGCGTGTTTGGAAGTTTTTTTTTACTGAAGTCACAATACTCTTGAAATTGTTATTTGATTAAACTGAGTATGTGGCGTACGTAAATCTAGGTATTTTAAATATAATGGCAAATGCTAAATTTATTCAGCATTTAAAAATACCTAGGTTTATTAAAAAAAAGTAAAGAAATCCTTAATGTATCGTGTATCAGTGTGACCAACTTCTAATGCTTTCATTATAATAATCGTTATTTTTGATTTACCTATTTAATTTGAAAGTTAAATGTAGAATTTTCTCGTAGATAATGTTTTTATCATCTGAAATTGATCTTATTTCGATATATTCTAAGTTAATGTATTTTATTTATGTGTATTGCTTAAATAAAGGAATTGAATGATAATGTTTTGTTTTATGTTTCTTAATTTCTCGTTTCTGCGCTCTCCTGCAGATGAGGCTGGACTGGGGCATCGAAGATTTTGATTCTTAGAATAAAGTGTAGACTATGGCTCATTTGGACAGATCTACCCATAGACATCGGCATTCTGTAGTGAGTAAGCCGCTGCATATCGCCAAGGATTGTTCGATCTTCATTAATCCGTCATAGCACTCGGGAAGAGTTTTAGAAAAATGTCAATACAATGTCAAGTGCCAAACAAGCAAAGTAAAAAACATTAAGTATTTGTGCTAAGCGACATTTTTGCAATTTGACAGGAGAGCTATTTAAAGTTTAAAATTTGGAAAAAATATCATAACAATTCAACTATTTGAATGGAGTAAAGTTAATTGAAGTTCAATTAAAAACATCAAACTGTTGATGGTTATAAGGTACCAAATAAAACACACCTTTAGTTACCTTTAGTTCTCTCGGATCGTTTGGAGCCTCTCGGTCTGCGGAGGGACTTCGGTTCCCTCTGTATTTTGTACCGTATGTTCCATGGGGAGTGCTCTGAGGAATTGTTCGAGATGATACCGGCATCTCGTTTTTACCATCGCACCGCCCGCCACCGGAATAGAGTTCATCCATACTACCTGGAGCCACTGCGGTCATCCACAGTGCGTTTCCAGAGNCCCTCTGTATTTTGTACCGTATGTTCCATGGGGAGTGCTCTGAGGAATTGTTCGAGATGATACCGGCATCTCGTTTTTACCATCGCACCGCCCGCCACCGGAATAGAGTTCATCCATACTACCTGGAGCCACTGCGGTCATCCACAGTGCGTTTCCAGAGATCTTTTTTGCCACGTACCATCCGGCTATGGAATGAGCTTCCTTCCATGGTGTTTCCCGAGCGCTATGACATGTCCTTCTTCAAACGAGGCTTGTGGAGAGTATTAAGCGGTAGGCAGCGGCTTGGCTCTGCCCCTGGCATTGCTGAAGTCCATGGGCGACGGTAACCACTCACCATCAGGTGGGCCGTATGCTCGTCTGCCTACAAGGGCAATAAAAAAAAAAAAAAAAAAACAAAGATAAACAACACGTAAACCAAATTTTTTTATATTTTTTTTTATTGCTAGATGGGTGGACGATCTCAGAGCCCACCTGGTGTTAAGTGGTTACTGGAGCCCATAGACATTTACGACGTAAATGCGCCACCCACCTTGAGATATAAGTTCTAAGGTCTCAAGTATAGTTACAACGGCTGCCCCACCCTTCAAACCGAAACGCATTACTGCTTCACGGCAGAAATAGGCAGGGTGGTGGTACCCACCTGCGCGGACTCACAAGGGGTCCTACCACCAGTAAAAATAGCCTTTCATCGCTCGAAAAAGTTTTTATTTCGATCTAATTCCAATGATCTTATTGCATAATAATAGTATTGTCACGAACTTTATACGAAATTTCGCGTCCGTTTATTTCTCGAAAATGTATTCGTATCGCATTCGCGAAAAAAGGTATATGATATAAAAAGCGCCCTTACCGTCCGTAAAAAGAATTAATTTCAGCAGAACGAATGAATTTACTTACTTTCGTTTCGCAATCGCATCGTCACGTCTCGAGACTCGAAAATCGAGAGTCTAAAAATTGTTTTGCCATACGGTAACGTAAATCTCGAAGGCTGGCTATCGAGTACCACCATCTAATGTAATGATCCGTTTTCGTATCGAGGACTCGATATATTTACATTACGAATTCAATAGATTTTCGTGATTAACGTACTGGTATCGACTAAAGCGGCGTTCAAATCAACTGGTAGGCAACATGTTTTAAAGTATAAAAATATCTATCTAACCAGTATTCACGAATTACTTTCACGATGAAGTTCAAAGATTCATGTTTCATTATGAGAAAACGTGTAATAGAAACTGCATTCGTAAAAAAAAAATATTTAGCCTAATTTCTAGTACCTAGTCCTTTTTTAGTGCTATTATTCACGTGAAGTATTAATACAGAGATCCATTTATTGCTAAATATGTTATTATTTATTATTACAGTATCACATTATAATTAATGGAGGTTTTTAGATAGGTATTATAAGTTATATATAAATTAAACTCAATTCTGTTGAGTACCTATCTACTACAAATAGCACACGACAGAATATTGAAACCGTAAAATGATATAAATATAAGCAAAAACCGAGAACTAGGAACCATTTACGAATTAAGATTTCTGTTGCAGACTTATCATTTTCGATGCGCTAACCAACCCATAGATTTACTAAGTTTCACGCCGGACCTTTTCAGTGAGTCTTGCTATGGCTATTGCTCGCTCCCGTGAGTTCAATAAGTGGAAAAAAAAAAGAAAAACAATACTTCAGATCTTTTATTTAAAGCTTTTCTATTCTTACATAATTGTCAAAGACCATTCGCAGCTATTTTTTCTTTGACTTCCTTCAGCATGAGCTTGACCAAGTTGTCGAGGTCAACTTCAGGTTTCCAGTTCCAGTCACGTCGAGCTTCGCTGTCATCGAACACTTGCGGCCACGAGTCAGCTGTTTAAATTATTTTATTACAATAACTAATCGCCGAATACAGAAATCTATACTAATATATAAATCTACGGTGGTTTTTACGGATGTTCCGTTATAACTACTGCACCATGCATCCGATTGACTTGAAACTTGACATCCATGTAGAAAGTACATGTACTTAATGGATAGGCTAATATTTATATGAGTGTTGGATTCCCTAATAATAATGACAATAAATAATAATGTTAATTTTAAATGTCCAGCGAAGCGGGCGAGTACGTCTAGTTAAGCTGTAAGAAGCTTAAAATAACACACAACACTATATATTTTCATGGGCGTAGTCGGGGGACAAGAGTGGCCACTGCCTATAAGACATAAATCAATGCTCCTTTGAAAAATCGACGGTTTCAAAAAATTATGTTCGAAAATTGTCAAAATAAGGCGCATGTTCTATTTGATACCAATAATTACGTAGAATGATATGAAAAGCTTTTCTTTATCATTTGCATACACAACCACCTCTTTAAGGCCTACATAGTGTTTTTATAGTTCCTGATGTGTAGACGATTGCGGCCTACCTGCATGGCCATCGGAACCCTTCGCCATGTGAATGCCGTCGCGCACCTGGCGACATGAGATCCAAGTCTCTATTGTATCGGAATAAAGGCTATTGAAATCGCCACGCATGATTGCTTTGCCGAACAAATGGGCAGGACGAAGTGTCATTGACTCATGCAGCCGAATTGTGACCTGATTTTTTCAGCGAATTAGATATTTTCAAGAGATCAACAACATCGCGAAAATGTTTTTAATTAAAAAATTACGTAAACGTATTATTTAAATTTGGATAGTCAAATACATGTATATAGGTACTGCGACAGTTACTCTCCTTTGATTTTGATACACAAGTTAATTAGGCTGTTTCATAACAGAGCTAGGTGTGTCTTTATGTGAGGTATTCAGGGTATAAAACCAGAATTGGATACTTAATTGAATAAGAAACGTAACTATTATGTATTTTATTAGGTTTATATTAAATCTGCAAAGAATAAAACGTTTCGTTACAATTTATGTACCTATCCATCTATCTACCGTCTTTCACAATTTTGATAGTTCCTGTGACATGGAATAACAGATAGATTGTAACAGGTTTAAAACATATAGAAATAAATACCTAGTATGGATCTTTAACGATAATGTATACCATTATAGCTCTAAATAGTTTCGGTATGCTGGGCCGCAACTATAATTTTTCTGTATTTGCAATTATAATTGATCCAAGTGTTGAAAGTAATAAATTCTCAGTTACATTTTAAACTAATGGACAATCTCTGACTTGTATCTATTTCTTGTCAGTGATTCATAAAATATAAATTCTTACCTATATCTTGCCGACTATCCGGCTTATAAGTAATCTTCAAGTCTGGTAAATATTTGCTGATGGCTTCTACCAATTCTTCCGGCGTGAAGCTCATTGAAGTAACGTTATAAACACGTCTGTTCAGTGTTTCAATTGGGGCCTCAAGGTATTCAGATAGGGCTCGAAGGGCATCCCTAACGTGCATCATGGGAAGCCGCGTGTCTGGTTTTAGATAACACTCGTAATTTCCTCTACGGAGAATGTCATGGAAGATTGCGATTGCATAATCTGTAGTGCCTCCACCTGGCGGATCACTGGATATTACTCCCGGGAATCTTAGACAGCGGAAGTCTAGTCCGAATTTATGATAATAATACTCTCCTAACAACTCCGCGTGAACTTTCGACACCCCGTATATTGTTCTCGGTCTTTGGATGGTTATATTTGGCGTTGGATTTCTTGGCGAATCAGGACCGAACGCTCCAATCGTACTAGGAACAAATATCCGAAGTTTGTATTGTTTAGCTAGCTCGATGACATTATGCATGCCTTCTATATTGACCCTTACGGCTAAAGGTACGTTTTGTTCTCCTATTGCGCTGAGTAGAGCCGAGAAATGAATCAACCAATCGACTCTGTGATCTACTACGATTTTCTGAAGTCCTTTGAAGTCAAGTATATCGACGAAAATGTAAGGGCCGTCCTTAACGATTTCTTCGGTTGGTTTAATAATGTCTGACAGTATGACGTTGTTTTGGCCATACTTCCCACGGAGATATTTAGCACACTCGACACCCAATTGGCCAAGTCCTCCTGTCAAGTAAACAATGATGCTATTAATGATTTACAGTGCGAATTATAATTGTTTAGGTTATTATTTTGTTGGTATTTGAACCACTGAAATATTTTATAGTCTTTTATAATTTTAAATAATGTTAAAGTACAACGGAGTTCAGTGGTAATTCCTATTACATCGATAACACTAAAAACTTGTCGTATGTTCATATTGCGAGCTTGCATCGAGGTAAAATATGGTACACACTGCAAGGAATCGTTATCAAAGCTGATTACGGCAACAATCTATATAATACTATATAGTATGTAAGTTTAATTATATATTACGCCTGCAACGTAATGCGAAGGCAGCCGGTGAGCGAAACACGCGTTCGCTTGAGGCCTTGGATTTCACGTGTCAGCTCATTTTAGCAATGTAAAAAATATTGGTTGAATAAAATATGTATTGATCGCGAATTTTTGAGTTTTTTGAAGACCGGGTGTGGCCGATTTAAGGAAATTATAGCTATAAATTCATGTTTCCAATAGCCGATTGCAGCCGCTGGAAATTCTCGAACATTTTGCCATGATACAGTTATTAAAAGTATAAATGTACATCATTTGATTATAGTATAGTTTACTAGGAGTATAAGGTGATACATCACAAGCTTTATTATTGCGTTCTAATGATTATAAAAAAATGTAATTAGGTACTGACGATATACCTATATCCTGTGCCTTTTTTACAAAAATACGCTTATGCAATTTTATTTTTTGCAATTAATTTGGATGTAAAAGTTTAGCCTTGCACAGACGGTTACAGAAACTCCTGCGCAACGACGTATGTAGTTCTATTTACCTCATGGTAAACATGTTTTTGAGGTCATTATTCATTACTCGTGTGATGCGAAATGAAACTGCGCATTGAGGTTTTGTTTACGTAAACATATTTGTATTGAATAAATGATTAAAATAATGTATAGTAGGTTTATTAGAGATAAAGCTCAAATTACATATTGAGGATTGATATAAATTATGTTCGGAATACGCGTTGTTTAAAACTAAGTTAATAATTCGCAACTTATGTTTAAAATACCAACCTGTACTTACACTTAACAATCTGTACTTATAATCTGTACCTGCACATAATGTTATGTTTACATTAAAACTATATTGTTAAATTTTCTGAAACCTTCAATATTTGGTGGTCAAAGACAATGACAAAGCTAAATTCTAAAATTAAAATTTTGAAGTATTTCTTAGAACCGGTTCAAAGTTATTCACATTGACAGCGGCAGTAGGCCACGGCTTGGCTCTGCCCCTGGCATTGCTGAAGTCCATGGGCGACGGTAACCACTCACCATCAGGTGGGCCGTATGCTCGTCGGAAACAAAAAAAGAATCACAATAAAGACCAGTTTTACGGTTTAATTTTCGTGGTAATTACAACGTTTAGTACTTTACTGTTTTTCCGAATACTCTACTTTTCGTGATCACATACGACTATCTAAAACTCGCGAAAACCGAAGAAAATAAAAACATCCCTTCCACGGTGTTTCCCGAGCGCTATGACATGTCCTTCTTCAAACGAGGCTTGTGGAGAGTATGGAAGCAGTAGGCAGCGGCTTGGCTCTGCTCCTGGCATTGCTGAAGTCCATGGGCGACGGTAACCACTCACCATCAGGTGGGCCGTATGCTCGTCTGCCTACAAGGGCAATAAAAAAAAATCATTCTAAGTAAACTAAAGTCTGTTATTAGTTAAAAAAACATTCTCTTTTCAATATAAATTTTGATGAACTAAATTATGTAGCTCAATACTTATGCATATTAAAGAATTTCCGAGTCTAAAACAATAGCGACCATTAATCGGTCAAGTGAATGGACAATTTGAGTTACGAGACGGGCATCACTACGATAATGTAACAACAAACTCTCACTTTCACAAAGACTAATCACTGAATAACTATCTATCTGATTTGAAAGAGCATTTGCGGACTTTCGAATTCCATTTAGTAGTTATTATAGTGAAGAGAAACGAGGGTTTTTCACAATACTTTTTGTTTTACTGGTACACGCTAAATGCCTGAAAGCCTATCACTTTTATTCAGTGTTGGTTTGGTAATGTTAAGAGGATTGAGCAGCAGGGTCAAATGACAGGTATGTCGTGTATGTCACGCGTCAGCCGTAATAATAATATATTTTAGCCCATATATAAAAATACAATTTGGAAATACATAATAATATATTTATTCTGCCACATATAGGCGATTCCATGCTAAGATGGATGAATGGACAATCCGTCCCCTTTCTGTTCGCAATGATACTAATAATAATACCACGAATTGATTAGTTACAAATTGGCATTTTGAATTTTTTTACGGTGAAGAATATGCGATCCACCATTGCTATCTTCTTTGAGATATGAGGTGAAAGTTGCCATTTTGCTGTGAAAAGACTGTCCCACCCTTAATATTAAGTAAATTAATATGGCTGAATGTATATAATAATATGTACCTAGCTGATGACAAGATCATTTTGCCTTTTAAAAACGATTTTTTCAGTTCGAAAGTTTTCATTCAGATTCTAGAATTACTGGGAAATCCGATTCATTGAGTTCTTTCATTTTTATTCGCTTTCTCAGTAGGTATTATACTAATGTACATTTGTGGCGTACAATGTGATTAAATGACACTGAAGGAATAATTTTATTAGTAAGCAATACTACATTTTTGTTGAAGTAGCGGGCATAATATCACAGAATTACAATAATCATTTCAACTAAAAAAACGAAGAATATTAAGAAAATGAGTGTCCTAGAAAATGTGCAGGGATAATAAATCAAGGATAGTTAAGGATTTATATTGAATGGTTGGGATATGGCGGGCGTTGTTGACGGCCATGTACGACGTTGACTAAGGATCCGATAGCTCGTATGCTTCTATCGGCTTTCGAAGGCATTTTTTTTATCTCCAATTGGTTCTCTATAAATCGCAGATTGTGCCGCAATCAACTTACGTTTTGAAAGTATTATATCGAAGCATCTTAACGACTTTTTTAAGTACATTGATTCAAAGAATTTCTGTTTGTGTGGCAGCACTAATTTTTTATTTATTGCTTATATGGGTGGACAAGCTCACAGCCCACCTGGTGTTAAGTGGTTACTGGAGCCCATAGACATCTACAACGTAAATGCGCCACCCACCTTGAGATATAAGTTCTAAGGTCTCCGCATAGTTACAACGTCTGCCCTACCCTTCAAACCGAAACGCATTACTGCTTCACGGCAGAAATAGGCAGGGTGGTGGTACCTACCCGCGCGGACTCACAAAAGGTCCTACCACCAGTAAGAATCTTGAAACTTGACGTGTATACGATCTGATTGCATCTACAGGACAAAATTAACTTATATTCGCAGAGTATTACAAAAACATTGTCTTTGAAAGAAGTCTGCGCATTTTACAATCATTGTAACGTCGATAGTGTAATAGTAATTTACAGTTTAATGTATGCACATATACAGTTTATATGTATGTTGTACCTACTAATTCTACGATAAGTCAGCTTGAGCTCACGATCTATTAATATTACGTATGTACCTACTAACGTTGACAATAAATTTGTTTTAAAAAAAATATATGTCGCATTTCTTTACGAAGGCGTACTTATATTTCATATTTACTTTGAATTAGCATTAAGAAACATTTTATATTGACTTGTTTGATTAATGTGTCTGGTTTTTCGATTCAGCGTACATTGAAACATTTGCTTGATAATAAAGTTTCGGCGAAATGATCGTATAGGATTGAATATGCAATTTCGAAAAGGGCACATGTCGCATATTTTGTCAAATACGTTTTTTCATATACATGTAGTTTTGAGGCTTACCTACACCCATTTTATAATAATTCCAGTAATTTTCAATTGCTAATGAACACTAAAATATATCTCAAAAGTTAATATTTAAAATTTTACACTGCTTTAGAAACTAATCTGTTTTTTTCATTTCCTGAACATTTTACATTTTCAGAGATGTGCCGTTTACGAAATTGCATATTCAATTATTAGGTTGTTTTTTTTTCTACCTTTGCTGATATCCTTGATAGGCAATATCAGGGTTACTCTAGCGTGTAGGTGAGCTCACGGGGCTCAAACCGGAGGTGTTTCTAACACTGGCCCTAGCAAGAGCAGTGCTTTACAGAATCTACCGCCGGATCGGAAACGCGACCCACTGAGAAGATCCGATCCGTGTATATCACAACCCACGCAGAAATAGGCAGGGTTTTGCTACCTACAATACCAGTACTACCCACGTCTTTACGGATCGTTCCGATCCATTAACTAAGGTGCTTTTAGGAAGCACCGGTTACCGTCCTCGCCGAACCCGTCGCTTGCGACGAAGGGCTCGGCGAGTAAATTAACCCACAGACACAGCCCACTGAGTTTCTCGCCCGATCTTCTCAGTGGGTCGCGTTTCCGATACTGCGGTATATTCTGCGAATCACGCCTCTTGCTAGGGTTCGTGTTAGCAACATCGTCAGGTTTGAGCCCCGTGAGCTCACCTACCAGTTAAGGTTACGCTGATATTGTCTCTCTAGACCATCAGCTTAGGCAGGACAAAAAAAAATTAAACTGAAAGTTTATATTCGTTGTTAAACCACTTAATGTGTACATATACATATGTACTGTACTGACTGTACATATACATATTTCACATCTATTATCTTCCAATAAATAATACAGTAATAATACAAAGCTCATCTAAAAATAAAACTAATTAGAATTAAAAAATTATTAGTCTCAAATTGTGTTGTTTTATAAAATATTTTTCATGAATACAATATGGGACGTATAATACATGTAGTGCCAATTAATAATTATCAATGACCCACTTTAGTATTGTGCGCGGAAAGAAAAAAAATGCTTACGTACTGCATGTTTTTAAAATAAAAATTTGTATGTTTTCTTGTATGTGTTTGTTTAAAAATTTCTCTTATTTTCAAGATTTCCCAGTAATTTTATTTAATACACAAAGGCCGCTTAATACATTTCAAACAACTCACCGGTAATCAAAATTTTCGGAGGTCTTTTCCTCAATAATTCGCCCGAATAAAATCTTACATTAAATTTAATCGAAGCTCTACATATATTTCTAAACATAATCACGATACTCTATTGTCAGTTTGCGACACGATCAATCACGTTGTTGGACGAAATGTTACTGGCGCGATACTGAAAGGATTGCCATAGACTCGTGTAAGCAGAAACTGGTTGTATTGTGAGCACCTGTGCACTTTTTACAGAAACTGAGAGAGGCCGTATTTTATGACTGTGAACCTTATTGTTAAAGGCTTTAAATGGAAAGTGATAATGGAAACGATTGCCGTGGGTGTGTCTGCGAACAAGTACAACGTTCTTGACATTGAATTACGTGATAAATTTAGCAAGTTTTTTTTTTCATTTGCTTATAGTATCGTACGATGTTTTTATGTTGTAATAATGGTTCGGTAGGTGGGTATGTTAATCTAATTAAATGTTATATACCAAGACACTTGTTTCGTCAATTTGTTAGATTTTTAGACGATGTTAATCAAATTACTCAACTGCACGTTTCTGTGAGATTGGAATATTTTGATTTTTATGGGAAAAATAATATTGAAATATATACTTATTAATTCGAGACTAACTTAAAACTTTTTAGAAATTTCATGCGTTTTCTGAAATGATAGATCCGTTGCAGCAACTTGACTATTATTCCATGGAAATTAATCTTATATATATAAAATTCTTGTGTCACAATGTTATTTACCATACTCCTCTGAAACGGTTTGACCGATTTTTATGAAATTTTATAGGTATGTTCAGTAGGTCTGAGAATCGGGTACTATCTATTTTTCATACGCCTAAGTGATAAGGGTTGTCCACCTCTAACATTTATTTTTTATTTTTTGTTATAATGAGACATTATGTGGTTGAATGAGGTTTTTGTTTTTTTCTGCACTAGAATTTCCCTACAAATCTTATATATGGCAAAACAACGTTTGTCGGGACAGCTAGTAATTCAATATAATTTCTAATGCGTTTAGCGACATTTACGATATGATGTAATTAACTCAGCGAGCCAGGCCCGGGCTTGGGAGCGGGCTTCCAGGGAGTCTACCGAACATGTCGCACCTTTAAAATTACAGAGACTCATTTTGAAATATTTGGATTTCGTCTTTAATTCAAAAATGGACCTAGAACGACCCTTTTCAGTGACTTTTAGTAATCAAATAACCAGAAATAGCTTATAAAGGGACAAAGTTATCCATCGGTCTCTTTCACTCCGTCCCCTTCCTCTACGTTTTTTCGGTTTGAGAACTTTAATCGACGTTTTCCAAAAAACACATTTTTTTAGTTGGGTCTTTATAATTCTAAAGGTTCGATGTGCCGCACCTTCAATGAGGCCGTTTAACCAACGTCTAAATCCTTTCTGAAAGCCTAGTGGAGCTAGCGGTAAGGTTTACCCTTACCCTCTTTGGAGTGGACGCCGGAGGACGGAGGACAACTTATTGCATGGGGTTAGCAATTTAATAATCTCTTTTTATTGCCCAAATTAACTGAAACAATATAATATATGTACTATTAAAATATTACTATATATTGTTTAAACTACGGTAATCAGTCTCGGTATTGAGATATCTTTAGGCATCATATTGAGGCACGTGTACAAGTTATCCAAGTTTCTGCTTTTATTGGTAGCACCACATCTCGATTATGTACTTACTTATTTTTTTCAAGGGCCATAGACTTAAAATACCTTATACAAATTTCAATGTCAGTTTCAAGGTTAACGAGGCCACAATCGGGTCGAATATTCGCGGATTTATTCATTTGAAACCTGTGCTTCAATGTTGGTAAATAAAATTAGTAAGCCAGTTTTTGTTTAGTAAATATTGTATATTTTGTAGTGACTATGAACTTTTTTCTTTTCTGATGTTACGATTAAGATTTCTTGATGATTATTTTTAGTTTACAAGAACATTGCGTTTTTATCACTTTAGTTTCCGTATAATATCTAATTACAATAACGAGATTGCGCGTTTGTCTCTAAATTATAAATCGGAATACTTAATAATTAAGAAAGATACAAACCTACAATGTTTAAAATTTCCCCCTAACTTTTTAAGAGCAAAATTTAATTTCATACAAAAAATGTAGTTGTATCGAGAGTAGATTCACGTTATAATTAGAACGATTTTAAATTACAATTATCCAGAAAAATATTAGATGGATTTTAAAGGATTCCATTTAAAGACGGAATTCATTAAAAAGCGTGTTTTAATGCAATTTTAGAAATGAAAATGGAGTTGGGAAATATTGAGGAACGAAAAATAAATGATATTACGATTAAGATTTCTTGATGATTATTTTTAGTTTACAAGAACATTGCGTTTTTATCACTTTAGTTTCCGTATAATATCTTATTATAATAAAGAGATTGCGCGTTTGTCTCTGAATTATAAATTGGAATACCTTATAATTAAGAAAGATACAAACCTACAATGTTTATTTTTTCCCCCTAACTTTCTAGGAGCAAAATTTAATTTCATACAAAAAATGTAGTTGTATCGAGAATAGATTCACGTTATAATTAGAACGATTTTAAATTACAATTATCCAGAAAAATATTAGATGGATTTTAAAGGATTCCATTTAAAGACGGAATTCATTAAAAAGCGTGTTTTTAATGCAATTTTAGGAAATGAAAATGGAGTTGGGAAATATTGAGGAACGAAAAATAAAGTGGAAGCTCTTTGATGGTTGTTACGTAACGAATAGAATCATTATGTCAAATTGGATCAGGTAATGTGTATACGATTTTATTTATTTATTTATTTATTTATTACAAAAACATTTAAGCATCTACATGTTTACCCAGTGGTGGATTTACACTAGGGGCAGTCGGGGCAAGTGCCCAGGGCGGCAAATTTTTGAAAGTAAAAGTTTTTTTTTTTAGTCTATCAAGATTGCTCAATATAATTAATTAATTGTATTAATTAATCATTTTCTGTTTAATTGATAATTCAACAAATTCAATTCATCCATTATTTGTGAATTATAAATTTGGCACTTTTGGTAAAAATTAATAATCAAAATGATTTAAACAATTTATTTCCTTGGAGATTTAAAATAATAATCGATTTTTCTATTTTCTGTAATTAAATAAATTTAATTAGTTTTTTATTTATTATAATTAATTATAAGCCACCCTTAGCGCCAAATTTATAATTGTTAAAAAAAACAAATATTTATTGGTTTTTGGAATATATAAAATATGATTAAGTTTCTGCAATCAACTAGTTATTTTAATTTTGAAAAATACAATATAATATAAACTATAGTTATTATACTACTATAGTTTAGATAAAATTCCAGTATTGGGGCGGATTTTTTCCGGTGCCCAGGAGCGGCATTAAGTTTAAATCCGGCCTTTTTACCGCATATTTTCCAGGAGATTCAAAAGGTACCATAGCATAGTAGCTAGGTGTGCAGCATGCTTTTCCCGGCGTACTAACGATTTCTTAACTTCTTCTAACCGAATGACTAGTACCGTTATTATTATAAATCAAATAACGTAAAAAACCATTACGTCATCTGAAAAGCGTTGTTAGATTCTATCTCATGCAGAGTTAAGTAAGTGTTTTGAAACCAGTTCATAGGTTTGAAACTTTGTATTGATGTAGAGTTCTTTTAAAACTTATAATATGTAGGTAGGTAATTTAATTCTAAGTTGTAATTTATTGATGCAAGAACTTTTGCCAACTTTATTGAATGCTCTATAAAATAAATTGATAAATAATTCGATATATCCTTCGATTGTTATTAAAGAAATATATTAAATTAGAAAATAAGGTTTAATTATTTACTAGAAACTTTTAATTCACTATTATTTTAACATGATGATAAAATCTTCGAATACCAATTCTATTATACTTATAACCCAACACCTTCCTTATTACGACATTGGACAATTAAATCAAGTTATGTTACTGCATGCCTGTTTTTGTAACGTGTGTCAAAGATCAAACATGTAAGAAGTGTCATTGTTTTATGCTTTTTGACATTTTTACAGTTCATATTAAATGCAACATAAAGGTCACGATCCGAACGTGACGAAGAATTTTTATTTTTATTATTATAGAAGTTGGTTGAAGAGTTCCGGATTATGAAGTTACCGAAGCCTATAGACACATGAATGCCAAAATCCAGGTTCCTGAAATAGTGTGTGAAGTCTTTATAATATTGTCACACACTGTATGCTCTTCAATTTGGAACTTCACCCCAAAACCTCCAATCAGTAAGAGCGCGTATAGATAAAATGAGACCTTGTTCATTAAGGCACGTATGCTTAAAAAAACTAAAATGCACATAAGTACTGGAAAAGTTGAGAGTTATTTTATATAACAGGGCAGTGTTGCCGAAGACGATAAAAATTTGTTGATCCTGTATTTCTGTTTTATTCGAATTTTTATTTTATTTTTATTCCTTAAGTGCGTGAACGAGCTCACGGCCCACCTGATGTTAAGTGGTTACCAGAGCCCATAGACATCTACAACGTAAATGCCGCCACCTACCTTGAGATATCAGTTTTAAGGTCTCAGTATAGTTACAGCGGCTGCCCTACCCTTTAAACCGAAACGCATTACTGCTTCACTGCAGAAATAGGCAGGGTGGTGGTACCTACCCGTGAAGACTCACGAGATGTCTTACTATCAGTAATTAGGCAAATTATAATTTTGCGGGTTTGATTTTTACTACAAGATGTTATTCCTTCACCGTGGAAGTCAATCGTGAAAATTTGTTAAATACGCATTTCATTAGAAAAATTGGTACTTGCCAGCGGGTTTCGAACACTGGTGCATCACAAGATACGAATGCACCGGACGTCTTATACATTTACGTCGGCCATGACGACTTCTAAAATGTACGTATCAGTTCTTACGTCTTAACTATGACCACAGCATTAGTTTTACCCGAAAAAAAAAAATACGGTCGCGTAAGGCGTTGGCACGTCTGAAATACCTTAACTAGTCATGGGCGATGGCACGCGCCACAATGGTGAAAGATAAGTTACTTGGTGCGCATCGAACTGTGAACCGAAAGTCTGGTGTTTACATGCGAAATAAACTTCGTCTCCCAGTTTGTGCTTGGCTATCATAGGCCTCGCTAGTCCAAAGGTCTTTTACATTGTACAGTGAGTCATAGAGTCTCCCGTAAACGTCTCAAGGACTTTCGTCTTTGACAAAAAGTTTCCAAAGTGCCTAATGTCAGGTCATCATAAATTGTGTATGTACGCACCACTTGAAGTATCCCGTATTGTGTCGTGACTATCGTGAATCAGCCTGTGTATTTAATATCTACAAGCTAGCATTGGCGTTACTTAAAACAACAATAATAAGTAAAACTTTTTTTTTTAATAATTTTAATAGTTTTTATTGTACTATTTATTTTTAAGTATTTTAATAGCTGCATTTCAGTTGAAATAGAATAAATGTCAATAGTTCGTAAAAATGCGATGGTAATAAACCTACACAAAGATTAGTAAATTTGTATATCTTATAAGGACATTAATTCACGGTTTTAAAAACCAGGATTTCCCTGATTATGTCCTATTAATTACTATTTTTGATTATATTATTATGATTTAATATTAGTTTTTTATAATTCATAAAAAAATGTAAAATGTCTCAGCGTCTCGCGAAAATGCCTTACACAAAGTACATGCTACATACATACATTTTTTACTACGTCTTAGAAGAAATAAATAATACCAGGCTGTTTTAAAATATTTGAAAGTTGTTAATCTTTTATTTTACTGTACTTTTAAATTACAATAATACGAAAAAGCCATTCAGCCAAGGTTTGATTTTCTGCTAAATTAGGACAACAGTATTGTCCAATATTATCATTTCACAGTGTGCTGACAATATTACAATCATTCGTAACTTGGAATTTAGAGTAACCAATTCAGTACTGTGTTGCAAGTCAGAACACAGTATTCTGGTTCTCGGAGTCGTAAACATGATTTTTACCCTTTAATCCCGCGTTTATTATTCATATTTTATTATGTCAACCGTGACTACACCGCTAAGCATGCGAAACGTTGAGAACAATAAAATTTAAAATAATAAATGCGAGCCGCCTAGCCGTATCGCTAGGTTTCATTAAATACACATATTCTTGATCCCAGCGTTTTCGTGTTAATTCAAGCCTTTTTAATTTCAAATCTTACTATAATATGGATTTTCTACATTTTTGTATTGCATTTCTCTACATGTTTTTTCAAAATGTTCTTGAAAATGTTTTGGTACCTTGCGGTTTCGTAACATGCATGTGCATTACGAATGATATGGACGTATTATTGTGATGTATCACAGTTAGATTTTTTTTGGGTCAAGTGGATATGCAATTTGGGCTTTCCGCGCTGGCATGATACTAAAGTGGAGATACACCAGTCGCGTGCATGGAGGTTAGCTCGCCACTAGTAATCAACAGCAAGAGCATCTGCCTCCCCCTGTAGGATAAAAGGCGGCTACTTCCAGTCGCTCTGACTATGTTGGCGTGCTGCGGCGCCAGTAATTTCACGTTCAGAGATTGGCCCATAAATTCCGTATAGTTCCTCAAAAGCCAAGGAACCAGGTTAACGAAGTGAGCACAGAAAGTCCAACGAATACCCAGAATGTGAATGAGGTCCTTCGAAGCCCACGTCTCTAACCACTATGTGGGCATCGACAGGTGACGCTCTGTGAGGCCTGTGAAATCATAGACCTGTTATTTATCGAGCACACATGGCCCAGTCTTTAAATCCTGCCATTGTAGCAGTAGCAAGACCGCGACAGAATCGTGGAAATTATACCCCCGTAAATAAATAACTCCCGAAGGTTGCTCTTAAGCACTTCATCATACCTGATGTTCTACAGCAGAGGTTGGAGAACTGATTCCTGCACAACAGCGTGCATTATCAGATTTGTGGGGCTTGGTGACTGAAGATTGTAAAGGCCCACCCCTTGAACAACTCTCTTGCACTCTTGCCCAACGCCTAATTCCCGACCGAGACGAAATGTCAGTATACAAATGTGTCCTGCAGTTCACACTGACGCGCAATTAGCTCTGTTCTGGCTTGTGGGTCAATGAAGAACGCATTTAACTGCGCGCCATGGTGTGAATTACAGGTGGTATTTAAACAATATGAAAAAATAAAATAGCAAGCTTAATACCGTCATAGTCAGAGCAACTGGAAGTAGCAACGCTACGCTCCTTGTAGGTATGCGCGTTTGCAGGGACACCGCCTTTTATCCTACAGGGGGAGGCAGATGCCCGTGCTACTGATTACTAGTGGCGAGCTAACCTCCACTATATACTTTAAAACAATAATAGCTCCAATAGCTTTAAAACTTCAGTGCTTAATTAATTTATTAATTACAGTACTTAAAACGTAAATGTTAAATGCACTATTTTATTTATTGCTATCATGGCGTACATCCAACATGGTCGCATTAAGTATTTTATGGTCTTAGTGATCATTGTGGAACATGTTTTTTTCTTATGAATGAGGGATTACTGGTGGTCCAGAGGCCTTTCCAATTGCACCAGGACAGGTGAGCGAGCAAAGGCGCAGCCAGGAGTAACGTGCATGTACAACGCCAGAAACACAAGCCGTTGCTTTTTTTTTCTTAGGAAGTAAGATAGGATTACTGGTAGACCTGAGGTCTTTCCAATTTCACCAAGACAAGTGGGCGAGCAAGGTCTCACTTAAGAGGGATGCCACTGCTTTTCACAATTGCATATGTTTTAAACATGCCGTATTTGATCAGTTAAAGGCTTATTTCTGGTTAATTAAGTTTATGAAACGAACATGTAAAGTCTGAAGGGCTGTGACATTTAAAAAAAAATACACTAAATAAAAAATAATTTATTTATTTGATAGCGTAATTATATTACTTACTCTCCACACATGCGCCTTGTGCAGTCATGGTACGGGATGATGTGTGCGACAGTTAGAGATAAGTGCGATAGCGGTAACATAATGATATTTGTCCCGTTGGCCGCTCATGTTTGTTCAGTATGTATCTTAGATGTATTAAGCGATGCGGGCTTTAACAAGAACATTGGCGGTGAAAATGTCACTTTAATTGCAAAAACAATTAAGAAGAGAGCTAGCAATGATTGTAAACTATGTAATTTAATACACGCAGATGTTTATTTGAAATGTAATATTTATACTTTATTTTAAAACTATTATTATTTATATTACTTAGAAAATAATTTAATATCTGTTTATATAGTATATCTGTTTTTATAGTTTATATAACTTTTACATTACTTTGCTATTACTTTCATTATTTTTATAATAATATGTCTATGAATACCAGATACTACTGCTAAATGTAAAAAAAAGGCATTTTGATCATACATCTCCAATTTCTGCGGACGGGACAGGCAGTTGCCAAACCCATCAATTGATTGGATCTTTTTTGTCATTAATCATACAATACCACTTAGTGGGTATTTAACAAAATGCATATCGAAATATGAAGATAGATTATGATAAGAAAAAAAAGAAAATCGGTTACGTCCGCGCCGCGCCGTTAATAATTCATTATAGGTACATAAATAAATGCCAAAACTCCAAATACTCACTGTAACCACTGCCGTAACTAAATCAACAATCGCAGTCTGACCTACAAAGTTTTAAAGCCTTCGAAGGAATTGCGTAATTGAATGTGATGTAAAGTATATTGCACGTTGGTCACATAGATCGCGAATTGAATGAGTGAAAGTGCCAAGAGCAGCGGAGCGTTGTACCCAAACTATTGTTTCTGTATTCGCATTGTTTTCAGTCGTGGCATATCGGTCCTTGACGCGTATTCCGTTCATTCTATTAACTGCTCTTTAATGAAAGCCATCGTCGCTTAAATTATTTACCTATTTATTTTATGTTTTCAATTAATTAACCGTAGAACTAAAGTGCCAAAAAATAATAATTTTTATTTCAATTAATTATATTCGCAGGTAAACAAGATTCGTGTTCGTACGTGCTATGATACAATGATCCTAAAAAGAAATAGAGAGGAATGGATACTAAAACTTTGTCGAAGATTTCATTTACATTTCTCGTAATAGTTGTAGCGACGTCAGGACAATCAATATGTCCATCTCCAGAAACTATACTTCCGTGTATTTGCACTAATCGAAATGAGGATATCCAAATATGGTCAGTTTCAGTACATTATTCAACATTAGGTCTATAACGCTATATAATTCGCTTTGCCATGATGTATGTACAATATCATATATGTAATTATTATTTAATATGAATTTGTGTTTTCTTTCCCCACAGGTGTACGCACAGCGACTTATCGCAAGTTTCAAAAGGTCTCCAAAGAATAGGAGAGTCTATTGGGAAACCTATAGATGAGCTCATTATAGAAAATAATTACCTTCCTTCTATACCTGGTAAAATATTTCAACATGTGCAAGTTCTGAGACTTATGCTGCGGTACAATGGATTAGAACGATTATCGGCTGCGTGGTTAGAAACACAAGAGAAAAATTTAGTTGAAATTTTCATTGTTGAAAATGAATTAAGGAATTTTCCTGCAGACAGCTTATTAAAGCTCCAAAATCTTCAGGCGATAACTATACAATCACAAAGTTTGAAGCGGATACCGATATTCAAAAATTTGCAGAAACTGCGATATATTAGTGTACAGTCTGAAAATTTGCACGCAATTAATGAAAATACATTTGAGAACTTACCAAATTTAGACAAGCTCTTCATACAAGGCAGTCCACTTCTTCGCATTGTAAAAGAAAATGCATTTTATAACTTACCAAAACTTCGGAGATTAGAAATCACAAATTGTGGAATTAATATTATACACATGAGGGCGTTTTCCTTAATACCGTCTTTAAGTGAACTATCCCTAAGCAACAACATGATCTTAGACGCCACAATGGTTGGTAGAGCTACAAGAGATATTTCTACGCTATCACACTTGAACTTAAATCACAATATAATCGATAAATTGAACGAGGGTGCTTTTGTGGACCAACCCATGCTGGAGAGCCTATTTCTGGCAAATAATAACATAAGCATCATACATCATGGAGCATTCCACAGAGTGCCGAAACTGAGGATAGTTGATTTAAATTACAATAAAATTAGACAAATCCATCCTGAATCATTCTTACAACATTCAGGCAGTGGCGTCGAAGAATTAACACTCATTGGTAATGAAATCAGACATATATCTGAATTTCGTGCGTTGCTCGACGCGTTACCGAGATTAAAATTTCTCGATTTAAGTGACAACCTTCTTCAGGAAATACCTAGGGGTGCACTAAGAGGTCACCCGAGTTTGGAAAGATTGCATTTAAACAAGAATAGCATCAAATTTATACAAACCGATTCATTCGTGGCAATGCCCTCTCTACGAGAATTACATTTGAGCAACAATACTTTATCCGATGTTAATGAAGGCCCATTTTGGGATTTACCTGCACTCAAAGGATTGGACTTGTCATATAATTATTTTCAACGTCTACAGCCAAAACTATTGTACAACTTACCTGCTTTGCGTCGCATAAACTTTAGCCATAATCAATTAAAAGTAGTCGACCCAATAACATTTCTAGAAATACCGCTAGTTGAATACGTCAATATATCAGGAAACGCACTGGTATCTTTGCATCCTGCAACATTTAGGAATCTCGAAAATCTTTATGAATTAGATGCGAGTTTCAATAAGCTTATAGAATTTGTTCCGGGACTGCCAAGAGGGCTGGAACAGCTATACTTGCAGAGAAATCAAATCACTAGTTTGCCCGTTACACCTTCGCCTGATCTAGATTTACCGTCACTAAGATCCCTTGACATTTCGAATAACGGCATCCAAAAAATTCCTTTCGGTAGTTTGAAGACGCTTCATAATCTAAGAAGACTGTATATGGAAAGAAACGGTTTAAGGCAAATTGATACATCGACATTTAGTGACCTGGAAAGATTAGAGATATTGGATTTGAGTGAAAATCAAATTATGACTATTCATCCGAAAAGTTTTAGTAAGCTTATTTATCTAAAACAAGTGAACTTACATGGAAATACGGTTGAGAATTTTGATTTCATGACTGTTCAAGAAAATGAGAAGTTATCTTTATTAGACTTAAGCAAAAACAAATTGAATACTCTCAGTCCCAGTATACTGAACAGAGCACTTGACATAGAGACTTTAAATATTTCGTCGAACAGTTTGAACGAATTACCATCTACCCTCAATCTACTGTCAAAACTGAAAATATTGGACGGCAGCAATAATCACATAAAAAAATTCGCTGGCAATACTATTAACAACTTACAAACACTAATTAATATTAGACTACCGAACAATAAAATT
Source organism: Bombyx mandarina (assembly GCF_003987935.1). Next base: position 1,698,074 of record NW_021011538.1, read on the forward strand.
CATGAATTACGTTCTGCCAGTTTTAAAGGTCTAAGAGATTTAGAAACCATTGATTTAGACAATAACAATATTGAAGTTATGCATCAAAAAGCCATTAGCGACTTACCTAAATTAGTATCGATATACCTTGGAAGAAACCATGTTATCGATTTGCCAGATTTAGTATTCTCCAACCTGCCGAAATTAAGAGTCATAGAATTACAAGGAAATCGTTTGCAACATATTTCTACCAGGGCCTTTGACAATGTTCCTTTGGTACAATACCTCAATTTAAGTAATAACCAAATAACGAAGATTGATGGTTCAGGATTGAAGCTGTTGACGTCATTGGAAGTACTCGATTTGAGTTTTAATAAATTGACAGGAATAACGAGGTCGTCGTTTCAATACATGGAATGGCTGGTTGAACTCAATTTAGATAACAACTTGATATGCCACATTAGCGACCAACCGTTCGATTTAATGCCTCGCCTAAAAGTACTTTCGTTACGCCACAATAAACTACGAGCCGTGTCTGAAACGCCTTTTGAGAAGCTAAGGAATAACATTGCTATTTTAGATTTCGATGGTAATTTTTATTTTGATCCAATTTTATCCTATACTTCAATATTTCTTATACATTTTCGTTATTAGGTATTTTTAATTTTTACTTGTATATAATATACATATAATAGGTTTTACATATACATAAAGTTATTTATTTTATATACTTTGTAATTTGCTTCCGGAATTTTGTTGTTGCAGGTAATCCCTTGATTTGCAACTGTGCAATCATTTGGCTCAAGTCCTGGCTTTTAGAATCGTCATCGGTGGGCCCGAAATGTGCTGATGGAACTTACGTAAAGGGAATGCCATTTACTCATAGTGATTGTTTTAATATTCATGTATCAGAAGACGAATCAAAATTATGTTTTACCCATGAAAATGAAGCATTGCTACCAAATCTGGCTACATCACAAGTATTTTCGTCTCTAGATAAAATCAAAGATTATGCAAGTGAGATAAAAAATGATTATCACCCTAATAAAGTTCATAGTAGACCACTGCCAGAAGAATCTGATTATTTTTACGATGATTATATTGATTATCCATATAATGATACTATATTGAGTGGTATTAATAATGCAATTACCGAGTTGAATGGAAATAGATCTAAGGAGAACCTTGGCATGACACCGACGCTTTATGCTGAAATGAAGAATACTTCAAGTACTAAGCCAAACCTGACCACAAATGAACCAAGCAGCAGTTTCACATTTTTCGGTATGCCTCTACCACCAATAGATATGAACAAATTACTGAATTCTGGACGTAAAATAGATTGGCCGCAAAAAAGGATCCCGTATCATGGCAACAACTACCAAACGTCAGAACCACCAAAATTTGAAACCGGCGGTTTCAGTCCCATGCTTCCTTCAACTGCTGGAGGCTTCATGCCCATTCCTGGTCCTACGGTTAATTTATCCCACACTATATCAAACACCCAAAGTAACGTAAAATATAACAAAAAGGCAGAAATAGAAAAATCTATTATTGCAGTGGCGACGCGGCCGCCATTGACAATTTTGAAAAATAACACCGTTCATCAAAAAATGAAAAGTGAAATTCACGAAATCCAAGCCTATTTAGACGATCATAACAGAACTCAAATAGCTTATAATAGAACAAAAAACGTGGAAGAAGAGAAAACTGCACCAAACAATCTTAGTAAGTACAACTTAATGGAGTCTAATTTAACATTAACTCAAGTTACGGAGAAAGAAAGCTTGTTAATTACCACAGATACAAGCAATGATATGTCACTTCAAGCGTGGATGGAAAGCAGTACTATGTCTTATTCATCTACACTAAAATCACCAATGCGAAAGCACATTGAAAAACAACCTACAGCATTATCAGCTGTTCTGATCCCAAATAATTTGGAACTGATGCGTAACCACAGTAAGAGGCCAGCAATTATTACTAAAGTTAATATGCCGCATTTAGAACAACATTCTACCTTATATAATTACTCCCCAATAACAAATCGGGAAGGGAAAACAAGGTTTTCAGAAATCACGAACACCGTTAATACAAAAAAGCAACAGATTGACGAGAATGATTGGTACTACCAAAATTACAATAAAACAGACGTAGACCCATATATAGCACCCGGGATACATGCATCAAAGTGTACTTTAGTAGAATTTAATAATTATTTAAAGATTGTAACTCTATTAGTTGTAGTAATAATTTAATTTCATTTGAAAATAAGCATACTAGTATTTGTGACACGTGCGTTCAGATTAATTTTAAAAAAGTAGATCCGCTCACGCAACGTTAATTTTTTGTATATTTATAACAATGTTACTTAAAAATTAATAAATATGAGTATTACACATCTCAAAATAGTTTCATTTTTAATAGAATATTTGTAAATATTTGTAATAAATAATGAAAAACGACACAAAATTACCATCCCAGTTACCCTTAGGACATCAGGGGCTGGTGACCGTTTCAGGGAACAGCTTCGGCAATTTCCCGGTACCTACATTGCCGATCTTGCGGACCGTATTGTAAACATTCGACGTCGCCCAAAATACGTCATCTCGAATCCTCCCGATACACTAACGGTCTTTTAATGTACCCCAAGCACTTCAATGTCCCACTTTCAGCACTAAATAACAGTTCAAAAATCCTCCAGAATGGCGCTAGCACGGGCATATGATATGATATGAATTGAGCATTTGTTAACTGATTGAAGCTTATCATACGAGACTACTTGTCGAGCCGTTCGTTCCGATATCGAGTCGAGGGAACGCGCTCTCGCTCCCGTCACGTTACAGCCGGAGTCCCGCAAGGCTCCGCCCTCTCCCCGTTACCGTTCAGTTTGTATATCAAAGATATACCCCGGTCTCCGGAGACCCATCTGGCGCTCTTCGCCAATGACACGGCTATCTACTACTCGTATAGGAAGAAGTCGATGTTGCATCGGCGACTCCAGACCGCAGCTACCACCATGGGACAGTGGTTCCGGAAGTGGTGCATCGACATCAACCCCACGACAAAACCCGCAGTGCTCTTAAAAAGGGGTCGCTCTCCGAATACAACTTTGAGCATCCCACTCCCGATTAGGCGCATTAACACCTCCGCCTTCCCCATTCGCCCAATCATGCTGTATGACCAACCTATACCGTTGTCCCCGAAGGTCAAATACGTCACCCTCGACAGAGGGATGACATTCCGCCCCCGTTAAAGACGGTACGCGATCATGCCGCCTTCATACTAGGACACCTGTACCCGATGATATGCAGGCGAAGTAAATTGTCCCTTAGAAATAAGGTGACACTCTACAAAACTTGCATAAGCCCCGTCATGACCTATGCAAGTGCAGTGTTCGCTCACGCGGCCCGCACTACCTTCAAATCATTCCAAGTTATTCGATCCCGTTTTTGGTGGATAGCCGTCTGAGCTCCGTGGTTCGTCAGGAACGTTGACCTCCATGACGACCTGGATTTAAGAGTGCATCAGTAAGTATCTTCGGTTGGCGTCGATGCGCCACTTCGATAAAGCGGCACGACACGAGAGCCCTCTCATCGTGGCCGCCGGTAACTACATTCCTGATCCTGCGGACAGAATGGAAAGCAGTCGACGTCGCCCCAAACACGTCATTTCGGATCTTCCCGATCCACTAACGGTGCTTTTAGGTACCTCAAGCACCGGTCCTCATTCTCGTCGAACTCGTCGAACCCGTCGCTTGCGACGAAGGGCTCGACGAGTAAATTAACCCTCAGACACAGCCCACTGAGTTTCTCGCCGGGCCTTCTCAGTGGGTCGCGTTTTCGATCCGGTGTTAGTCTGCGAAGCACGGCTCTTGCTAGGGTTCGTGTTAGCAACGTCGTCAGATTTGAGCCCCGTGAGCTGATCTACTAGTTAAGGTTACGCTGAAATAGCCTCTCAGCCAGGTAGGGAAAAAAAATGATTGAGGTTTGCTGAGTTACAAAATTTAATACATTTCATGACTAGCGTAGTTAGTGACAATGTAATCGAGTGTAATAAACAAGACCTCACATGGTTACGTAGTCCAAACTAATATCGTCAATATAAGCTAAAATTATTGCTGTGGTAAAACGTGGAGACATCGATTGCATTTTCTTATCAGCTTTAAATAAAATACTTTTAGTGATTTTGTAGTGCTTACAGTTCTTTCGTCCTTTTTTATTTCTCTATCTTATTCTAATAACTTACGACGCCTTTTTTTTAAATTTACACGGTTTTTTAATTTGACCACTATTTTAACAGACACTTTTTCACACACAGAGACGGTTCTGCTTACTCTACCCTCCATAATTATATTATACTGTAGATGGAATATCACACAGCACACGCCATTAATATTCTTTCATTTGTAGTCTTATCTATGATTGATGATTAGGGGTGATATATAGAGCCTATAATTTTAGTATGTACCTATTTTTTTCAGTTTTCGAGTCTTAGTTATAAAGCTTTTAGGGTTTAATCAACAGATGGACAACATGAAAAATCTGTAAAATAAAAAGGAAACGTCGTAATTAATTTAATGAAAATAATAAAAGCTAGATTTAACTATAAATAAACTTTATCAAGTCTGTATACTGTCTGTCTGTGTCTGTATCTGTATGAAAAAAACTTTTTTGCACTGGTATCGTTAAAAAGAAATCAATTCTTAAGGAGAGAGCTTCATAAAATAATGTTTTTTTTAATAATATTTATCAGTCGAAGATCTTCACTTTGTCGTTCATTACTAACTGGTGACCTGCAATGGTGCATCTGCAACTTTCACATTTATATTATAAATTTATAATTTAAATTATAAATGTGACACCAATGTTGAGTACAGCTACACAAAACACAAGATATTATCAAGTCATCCAACAGCAATTAACTTTGTAGCCATAGCAGTTATAGTCTATAATTATATGTTTCGATAGAATAATCAATGTGGAAAACATTTGAATCACAATCTTTAAAATCGATTTATGTATTCACAAGTTCCAAATAAAATTTAACTATTGGTCTTCTGAACAATAACTCCGACTTGGTGGAATATCTTCACTTTCCCATTTCCTATAGTTGTGGTAACATTTTCATATACATGTGGTTAAGATTGTATAAAACCCAACATTACATTGTGAATGGCCTTCTTGGCAGATTGCATTGGGGGCTGGAATCCTAAATAGAAAAACTGGTAAAGGTATATATTTCATATATTTCCTGTCTTTCAAATCCCAACATTTATATGGTAGCAAAAATTGGTAAGATAATTATGTTATACTCAAACATGTGTTCCTGTATATTAGTAGGACTAGACTCTTTTTCACTGTTCTAACTGGTAAAAAATAACATTTTACCTTATTTTATTTATTATTAGTTATTATAATTTTATTTATACTTTTGTTTTAAGTTTCAATTGTTTGTGTTTTCTATAAAATAGTTTCTTAGTTTTTCTAGGGCCTTGTATCTGTGTGAAATTAAATTCTTCTCTGTTTTTGGTAATTCTGCATATGTTTTGTTGTAACCTGCTGGTTGGAAGACACAATCCCATCCAAAATCCCTCGTACCTCTCGGTTCTACGATTATTCCTTTTGTTCGTCCTTGGAACAGAATGACATTATCTTTCTCACCACTACAATAGGCAAAAGTGCAGACGGCTACAGCAGATTTATCCTTCCATCCAGCCAATAATCTGGGCAGTCCTTCCGGCTTCAATTTATCCAGGAACCATTTAATATAAGGACCGGGCAGGCCACATAATGCATTGAAACATAAACTCGTATCTTCCACAATTACAGCCTGCTTAAGGAGTCGAGCGGCCTCTTGGCATTTTTTTATTGACACTTCATCAATTTCTCCTTGTAGTTCAGGCAAATCCAATTTGTGACTTACGACTTCAAATGGAAAATTTGCTCCTAATATGGCTCGAAACTCTTCGAGTTTTTTTAAATTTCCTGTGACAAACGTGATGGTTTTATTTGCCATTTTTTAAATCTAGTTCTAGCTCTAAGCACACAGATATTTAAATTAATTACTATGTACCTATGTACCTCTAAAGTGTAATTTATTAACCTATAATGAAGTTCGGAAGAACGATATGTAGGTAGTTAGTGGCCGTGTGTCGTTCACGAATGAATCCTTTAAGTGAAGTACTTCAGTTAGATTCTGTTCTTCATTCTTTACTTCAGTTACAATTCAATCATATCTTTAGTTCATTTAGTTCAGTTGTTTAGTCCACCGGCCGCGAACTAAGATCGGCACTGCTCGTGCCTCGTTCGCCAGTGTTGATTGATAATTTGCTGTCACGCTCTGTTGTACGTGCCTAATGATGTTCTATTTCATGTTTAGGTAATTATTATTCACCTTTTAGTTTGAGTATATTTTCTATTTAAAGCATGTTGTTACTAGTTTTTTTAAAGTAATAAATTAATATATAATAACATCACTTTTAATATATAATAAAATATGTGTCGAACTATCGTAAAACAAAAAAAATACGAAAAATTATCTAGGTTGTCAGCCCTAAGCCTGATCATGTATGAAGGGAAATCTGTGGTTATTTTATTTTTTATGTAGATTCAATGAACTGTTATTTTATCAATTAACTAGCTAACACCCGCGGTTTCACGCGTGTTAATAGATACTGCCCAACTCCATAACCAAAGCGTGATGATATATAACTTATCTCCTATTCCATTCTATAATCTATCTCTGTGCTAAATTTCAACAACAATTCCGTTCAATAGTTTTACGTAAAAGAGTAACAAACAAAAAACTCACGTTCACATTTATAATATTAGTTAGGATGTTCTATTCCAGACTATAATCTATTTCTGTGCCAAATTTCATACAATTTGATCCAACAATAGTTTTTACGTTAAAGAGTAACTAACAAACAAACTCTCATTCACATTTATAATAATAGATATGATTATATATCTCTATATCAGTCAATGATTATTGAAGGAAAAGCGAACGAAACTCCAAAACATATTTGTGGAGCTACTGAAGTACTGAACTAAACTGAACTATTGAACTAGAAGGACTTTATATCTCTATATCTGTCTATAAACTAGTGAAGGAGAACTAAACGCAACTCCAAAACATTTCTGTGGAGCTACTGAAGTACTGAACTAAATTTAACTATTGAACTAAAAAATAGATATACATAGTTCAGTGTGATGAAAAGACACATTTGTATCTTTTCATTTCAGTGACACATTTTGCCCAAGACTAGTAGGTAGTAGTAGTGTAGTAGGTACGGTCTCAAATATATTAAGTGTATAATTTATAGGTACGATACTAGGACTACTAGGTAGTAGTTCCATTTTTCCAACTAGAAAGGCAAAGGTACAGTCATACAGCCCAAGCTTTTATATTGGAAAAACAGTAATATGAACTATTATGAAGTGAAATGAAATTGATTAATATGAAATATGGCATGAAATGAGATGAGATGGTATAAAATATAATCTCAGTAAAATGGTGGTCATTTACTGAGACTTTTTCAGTGGACTTTTTGGAGGATTCCGAGAAGTTAGGGTCAGCGGTTTTGGTTTATTTTCCCACATTTGTGCACTTTCACAGATACTAAACAGTTAATAAACCACTGTTATTACGCATTTAAACTTGAAGAATCACTAAATAAATAAAATAAAACAAATCACACAACTTCACTCGTCGCGTTCTCGCCAAAAAGTCGTAAAACGCCTACAGGTACCGGTAAAACGGGGTGATTAGGGACAAATTCCAAATTGATGAACAATTTTCAAGTAGTTGTTGATGTTTAAAATGCTATATCAGAATCAAAATGATTGAGTCTTGGGTATCTTTGCTATCCAATTTAAAGCATTCCAGTTTAAGCAAAAAAAAGCAAAAATAGGTGTTATCCCTATTTACCCGGAAATTGCGGTTAATGGGGAAGAAATTTGTGTTAATAGAGAAATTTGCTAGGGCTGGCACTACTTGATTTTAATTAATTTATTTATTTAGTTGCACCAACAAAGTGATCATCAATAAAAAACATTGAAAAACTGACAAAAGTATATGGCAGATGTCACCTCAATTATAGGTGCAATCGACAATTCATTGACAATAAAAATAAATAAAAAATACAACTAAAACTTGATTACATTTAATTACTTATGATCAATTTGTATTTACTTGGGAAATTATCTGCTACAGATTTTTCCTGTAAGTTGTAAGACAATTAGAAAAAACATTTATTTCATCACTTAAAATTAGTTCAGTGCAATCGGACAACTCCGAATGACCATTGACGGAGACTGCGCTACCGTCGACATTATTATAGTCCCAAAGGATTCTGTTTAAGGGAGAGTAAGCACCTAAATTCGAACGAGCGGGCTTTTTTATAAACGATTTATATTTCTTCGTTCTTGGTAAGTACTTAGGCTGATATTTTTATCTGGGTTAAGAGATTAGGTGTCTCGGTTATTCCATGCATTAATCAGGTGGATACCCCCACTCTGAACAAATATTAATATATTTTGGTATTACTTAGACATTTTTTTGTCCACCTTGAGATTTCACTGTTCTTGTTACATGTCTGTGCAAAACCGACTTACTTATGTTAAATTGCTTAGCTATTTCAACTAAAGACTTATTGCCAATTTCATAGGCTTGTATTGCTGTTTTTAAGGGATCATATCTCTTATAAGGCTTTACACTCTTTGATACGTACACGCAAGGCATACTAAAAATAGAAAACACTGCATTACACTGCAAAATAATACTGCATTGATAATTTTTAACAAAAGTTCTAGACAAAAACATCATGAATAAACCAGATTCTTACTAAAACATTTAAAAAAGATTGTTATAACTACATAGACAACCCTACAAACCTGTACTTATTTATACTTAGGACGTTCCCAGTTAACTCCCAATTCCAATTCTCATCCCAATTGACCCCTTTTTCGTTGTTATTTGTATGCGAAACGTCCCCATTATTCCCAAAAACTACAGATTTTTACATATATTTCTATATTATCAAAAATATTAAAACCAATAACAACTGAGACTTACCTTTAAAATTTAAGATGGTTCAAACACTAAATAACGTTTATAAATCACAATCGTTTTCTCTTATTATCAAATAAATAAAAGAGAGCAAAGTTTCTAGCACTAAAATAATTACCACCACAAGAAGTTAATTTGAAATGCGATTTTTATAAGTTAGCAGTTATTATTATGCATATTCACAGTTGTTTTCTAAACTTTCAATACTCTACTATTACACTACAAAAAATGGAAGATTTTGCAACGATTAAAAAACTAATAATGAGCGTCGAAAGATTTTCCTGGTTTTTTCCCCATTCACCTCTCAATCCCTAATCACCCCATTTCATGGTATCACTTTTATTTTTTTATTGCTTAGATGGGTGGACGAGCTCACAGCCCACCTGGTGTTAAGTGGTTACTGGAGCCCATAAACATCTACAACGTAAATACGCCACCCACATTGAGACATAAGTTCTAAGGTCTCAGTATAGTTACAACGGCTGCCCCACCCTTCAAGCCGAAACGCATTACTGCTTCACGGCAGAAATAGGCAGGGTGGTAGTACCTACCCGCGCGGACTCACAAGAGGTCCTACCACCAGTAAGTTACCACTTTAGTTTTTATGACCTGTATAGATTAGCAGTATGAAAAGAAAAAGTTAAGTTTATGTAACTAAATAAATAACTCTATTTCACAGATCACTACTAGCTATTATAGAATGAAGAGGCGGAGAAATGAAATTGGCTAAAAGTCGAGCTACCAATGACTGTACAATAATTATTAAAACTACATCAGAATGACTGTCAAATTTTAACTTGCCGAGCCGACATAGTAAATAATAATATGTTACTCTAATTTCGTTTAATTTAATGAATAATAACTTTGTAATATAAAATAGAACAGCAACAAATCCCGAATATTTAAGTGAAAATACTTACGTAAAGATCATAAAGATGCCTAGTCAAGAAGTAGCCACCACGAAAGTAACCACCAAAGTGGTGGTTCATCCGTTAGTGTTGCTCAGTGTCGTGGACCATTTTAACCGCATGAGTAAAATCGGGAATCAGAAACGAGTAGTCGGTGTTCTATTGGGTTGTTGGAGAGCCAAAGGCGTCTTAGATGTATCGAACAGCTTCGCAGGTTAGTATGAAATTATTGTATTCCTGAAATTGCAACTTTCTATCACTCTAATAATAGATTATTTATATTTTTAATATTCAATGATCATGTCATTAAGTAATACATATTAATTTCCACTGTGCACATAATGTCTTAGACGATGAACTCTTCCTTTTCCTAAATTAATCTGAAAAATACAAAATTATATCTTTTTCAGTTCCGTTTGATGAAGACGACAAAGACAAATCTGTCTGGTTCCTTGACCATGATTACTTAGAGAACATGTATGGTATGTTCAAAAAGGTTAATGCCAGGGAAAAAGTTGTTGGCTGGTACCACACAGGACCTAAACTTCATCAGAATGACATAGCGATAAATGAGTTAATTAGGCGTTATTGCCCAAATTCAGTACTTGTAATTATTGATGCTAAACCTAAAGATCTTGGTCTACCGACTGAAGCTTACCAAGCAGTAGAGGAAGTACACGATGATGGTACACCAACTTCGAGGACCTTTGAACATGTTCCAAGTGAAATTGGTGCAGAGGAGGCTGAAGAAGTGGGAGTAGAGCATTTGTTAAGAGATATCAAGGATACCACTGTGGGCAGTCTTTCACAGCGTATCACTAACCAGTTGCTCGGCTTAAAAGGTCTTCACTCACAATTGACAGAAATTAGAGATTACCTTGTTCAGGTTGGGCAGGGCTCCTTGCCAATGAACCACCAGATTATTTACCAGTTGCAAGACATCTTCAATTTGCTGCCAGATATTGCTAATGATAATTTCATTGATAATTTGTATGTCAAAACCAATGATCAATCACTTGTGGTATATTTAGCTGCTTTAGTGAGATCCATAATAGCATTACACAATTTGATCAACAATAAAATTACAAATAGAGATGCAGAGGAAGGAAAGAAAGATGAGAAAGATAAAAAAGAAAAAAAAGATGAAAAAGATGATAAAAAAACAGATGAAAAGGCAAAAGTAGAAAAGAAAGATAAAGAAGAGAAGAAAAAATAGTTTATATAAATTAACTTAAGTTTTTATTTCTCTATTATGAATAAATTTCAATAAAGTTCTTTTTCTTTCTTTGTTCAATGCTCCAAGGTTCTTAATGTCATCTGAGTTTTGCACTTTTGTTTTCTCTATTTTATTAAAATAAGTAACTTTATTTTTCCCTGGACATGTGCATGTCAATTTTTAAAAAATTAAGTAATCTGTTTAGATATTTATATCCAAGAGCAACCAAATAACATTATATTTCTCTAAAGCTGCAATTCCAGACGCTTTGATGTAGTAATTAGCTATTGTGAAGATAAAATAAATAACATTCATCCTTTCTTTACTGTTTTTTTTTGTGTAGCAGTTTGGTATACAGATATTCGTATTAGGATGGTTCATTGATAATTTATCTTTATACATTTATGATATGTCCACCTTGCTATCAAATTTTGATAATACAATCTATGAAATTGATAAAAGTCAGTCTTCATGGTGATGTTACGCGATACTTGTGGGTGTAAGCTAGAATATGTGCATTTATTGTTGATGTGAATCTCAAAAATTCAAGATGACTGACCGAATTCGGCTTTCGGTATGTATAATTTTCGAAAGTTACATTATTTAAAGTTAAATTCTTATTAGAAAAGCTTAGTCATTCGACGTCCTCAATTTTTTAATCACGTATCTTTAAATTGTTTAATGTGCACTGATTACGACAAAATGAGTTTTATTTTCGTTTCTTAAATCAATTTCTGTCTCAATCAATAAAATCGTGAGTGAGAAATATAAATCAGGTATGCATCCAATGCGATGGAACTATGCTGGTATTGTTGCCTCCGGCATCTTTCTATTGAAATATATACTTAACATAATAATATGGTCACGAATGATTCAAAAATTATAATTTGCGCAACGGTCAATGTTGCTTCGTCTGTTACACGCACTGCTTTGGCGCTACGGAAAGAGCGCCAACGTTGGCCCTCCCAAAGCGTCAACGATATAATACTGATACGACGTACTACATGCTTACTGCGTATTTCGTCTGGGGGAACAGCATCGTGTCCTCATCGCTTGAATAGGATCGATTTTATTGCTGCCAGTCGTGGTTGCTAGATGCTAAACAACGATAAGTCCTGAAAGGCAATGAATGTTTGACTTGTGCGTGTCCAGCATGTCACAGAAGGAGGCGAAGCGTAAGAGAGAAAGCTCTCTCTCCGCACAGACCTGCTGCCGTCGAGCTGCCGGGGCCAGAAGGGCATGTCCCAGTTCCAGCCCGTATAGAAGGCGGCCTCCTTGGTGGCGATTCGGAACTATAGGAGAGAGCATTCGAGCGCAGCGCGCGACCACTACTTGAGCATACAAAAAAGTTGATACTAATCAGAGGCCATTTGTAGGTGCGCCACGTTTCCACCTTGCAGGCTTATTCTAACCTATCCCGGTATCCCGAAATATCAGAGGCAGCCAGATGGGCCCGCGACCCTTTTTCGCCTGGCATTGTATCAATCAGGCGTCCTTGGAGTGATTGAATTCTTAATTCAGACTTAGACCTCATGGCTCAGGTTCGGGGGCTTTTTCACTGGGCAATTTATTTAAAACAACTAGTTAACTATTTGCGCACTACGAAAAACGAATATGTAATATACTTACCTTACATTTCAGGACCTGGTTTGGATAAAGCCACAAGGAAGGTCAGAATTTGACATTCCCGTGGCGGTCAAAATCTTAAACAGTTCCGGCGACAGGATCCAGGTTCAGGATGATGATGGCAAAGTGTTCTCGACCACGGTGCATGACGTCATCAAACCTCTTCATGCGACGTCAATTTGTGGAGTGGAAGACATGATAACTCTTGGCGAACTCCAGGAATATACGATACTCCGAAATCTACATTTAAGATATAATGAGCAATTGATTTATGTAAGTTATTTAGAGTGATTTCGTCTAACGATCCCTTTGAGTAATTATTGGAGAACATTCGTCAAATACGCGTTGCCATCGCACTATCTACAATCGAAACAATTTATCCCTACTGCTTGGAACCGCGTTCACTTACGTACAGTGCCTTTCCAGAGATCAAATTTTTTATATACCATCTGACTCAGAAATTAACACATTGTTTCCTACATTGTTTCCTGAGTGCTATAACATGCTCTTCATTAAAAAGCTTTAAAAGTGAAAAAAAGTGGTAGGAAACATACAACCTATTTCTGACATTGTTAATGTCTATGAGCATGACTGAACATTTATGATTAGGCGGGCTCTAAACTTGCTACCCTATGAAGATACAATAAAAGATGTCGAATATGCTAAACTACGTTTATTGATTTATTATTCAAATTCGAAAAACAATCAACCTTTGTGCGTTTCTGCAACTCTTATCAGTTACGGCTTAATGTTTTCTATTAAGCGTTTTACAATTTACTTACTCCCTTTTAAATTGTAGATAACCTACGATAAGAGGATTTCCCTTTAATTACCTTAATAAAATAATAAGAATAGGTTTGGTCGTTTGAAAGTCAGTTCGAGTAGGTACATTACAGTAAGAAAAATTTTAGAGCACACCGGAATGTTATCTAGATTTGAAAATAAAACCTAGACGGATACAATGAGCGCAATAGCTAGTAAGTATTTTTGTTAAACGCGATATTTTCCATATTATGAAATAAAATCTGATTCATTTGTCTTGTCGATAAAAAATTAAATATTTATTTATACATAGAACAACCAGTCCGACAGATACACTCGTAACCGCAGTACCCTGATAAAAAAAAATCTGGAATCTAATGGCGTCGCCATTTACCGTGCTTAAAATTTAAGTAGATCATCCAGGAGCCACTCAAACACAAACGTATTCATCAAAATCGCTCCAACCGTTTAGGAAGTGTTAAATGGCAAACGCACGTGTAACTGTTTCTGTGTTTATATGCGAATCTTAAGAATATATGCACAACTTTTTCAGACATATACGGGTTCCATGTTAATAGCTATTAATCCATATGAAATTCTACCAATTTATACCATGGATCAGATACACTTCTATCAAAACAGTCAAATTGGAGATATACCACCACACATTTTTGCCATAGGAGACAATTCTTACAGGAAATTGATCGAGACTTCTTCCAACCAGTGCATAGTTATCAGGTATCAAAATGGTATAATTAATTGACATTATCATCATTACTTACACAATAATCGCACAACTATTTATATTGCCATTAAATTTTAGTGGAGAAAGTGGAGCTGGAAAAACTGAAAGCACTAAGCTATTGTTACAATACTTAGCAGCAGCTAGCGGAAAACACTCTTGGATTGAACAACAAATTCAAGAAACCAATCCTATCCTTGAAGCTTTTGGAAATGCTAAAACAGTTAAAAACGACAATTCATCGAGATTTGGGAAATATGTGAACATTTATTTTAACAGAAGAGGTATCATTGAAGGCGGGAATATTGATCAATATTTATTAGAAAAGTCACGTATAGTATTTCAGAATAAAGGGGAAAGGAACTATCACATATTTTATTCCCTCGTCAGTGGGCTTTCGGCTGATGAAAAAAAAAAGCTAGATTTGAGTCGTCCTAATGATTTTACATATTTAAATTCTGGGAATATGTTGACCTGTGATGGCAGAAACGATGGCTTAGAATTTTCAGATATTCGTTCAGCCTTTAAAGTACTAAATTTTCCTGAAAACGATGTGTGGTCAATTTTTAGTTTACTCGCCGCGATCTTACATTTAGGAAATTTAAAATTTAAATCATTTAACGTTAATAATATCGAGTCTTCAGAAGTAGTAGATGCTGTGAACGCAAATAGAATAGCTACGCTTTTGGGCGTAAACAAAACTGATTTATGTGAGGCATTGACCAGGAAAACTTTTGTTGCTCACGGAGAAAAAGTTGTTTCTACATTAACAGTGGCTTCTGCCATCGAAAGTAGAGACGCACTTGTAAAAGCCATTTACGGGCATATATTCGAGTATATCGTGGATACTATTAATAAAACACTGCACAAAGACCAACAATTGACAAGTGGATCGGTTGGAATTTTGGATATTTTTGGTTTTGAAAACTTTGATTCTAACAGTTTTGAACAACTGTGCATCAATTACGCAAATGAAAACTTACAACAATTCTTTGTCAAGCATATTTTCAAACTTGAACAAGAACAGTACGAAAAAGAAGGTATTACATGGACAAATATCAACTACGTTGATAATCAAGAAAATCTGAACATGATCGGAATGAGACCAATGAATTTATTAGCGCTCATAGATGAAGAGTCACGGTTTCCTAAGGGGACAGATATCACACTATTATCAAAATTAAATAGTAATCACAGTAATAAGAATTGTTATATAGCTGCAAAATCTTCCCGTGAACATAGATTTGGCGTTAGGCACTTTGCTGGAGCCGTGTTTTATGACGTTGCAGGTAAATAAGCATTAAATACAATAAAGTATGTAATTTTCAAATTTATTTCACATTCCTTGTTACGTTCTGATTAATTTGCAGGTTTTTTGGACAAAAACAGAGATTTGCTTACAACAGACGTAAAGGAAATTATGTTTGATTCGAATAATCAATTCCTTAAAGGATTATTCGCATCAGAATTCACTGAAACGCGCAATAGTAGTCGAAAAACGATTTCTTTGAGTAATCAATTCAAAGCTTCACTTGATACTCTTATGAAAAATTTATACGCATGTCATCCATTTTTCGTTAGGTGTATAAAACCAAATGAACTGAAAAAACCAAGGGTATGTGTATTTATTTCTATTAATCTACTAAATTCAGACAAACTTTTAAAGCTTATATTTGTATTGTGTTTACAGGTTTTTGATAAAGCGCTCTGTGTGAGACAGCTAAGGTATGCAGGTTTAATGGAAACTGCAAAAATTAGACAGGCTGGTTACCCAATACGATATACCTACGTCTCATTTGTTCATCGTTACCGATTTTTAATACCTGGAATACCGCCCGCGGAAAGAACAGATTGTAAAAGTGCTACAAAAAAGATTTGTACTGAAGTTTTAAAAGATCAAGAATTCCGACTTGGACACACTAAAGTGTTTTTGAAAGATACACATGATTACTTACTTGAAGAATTGCGGCACACTATATTTACAACAGCTGTCATTAGAGTCCAAGCGAACGCAAGACGGTTTATTTGCAGAAGGAGATTCTTGAAGATGAGGGCTGCCGCTATAACAATTCAGAAACATTATCGTGCCCGTGGTTTACGCCATAGATTCCTTGTAATGCGAAGAGGGTACTCTCGTATTCAAGCCGTTATTAAATCAAGGGAACTGAGACGCACATTCTTACACTTGAGAAGCTTCTTCAGAAACTTACAGGCGCATTGTAGAGGCTACCTCATTAGAAAGTTAGTAAAAGAAAAAGGAACCTTAATAAAAGCTAAATTGTTACAACTTAAATCCGAAAAAGAAAAATTAGAAAAATCTGGAAAGGACGAACAATTTATCGCAGATGATCACGAAAAGAAGTTTACTGAACTGTTAAGGTCCATTTGGATAGTAAAAGAAATTGCTGTGGATGATAACGAACAGAACATCTCAGCTATTGATGATAGATACGTAGATGATGTTTTCGGTTTCCTTAAAGATAGTTCAACACCTGGTGGAACT
This sequence comes from Bombyx mandarina, assembly GCF_003987935.1. The sequence goes on from NW_021011538.1 coordinate 1,714,882, forward strand.
GTGCGTGGAGCCGGATTTGGTGTTGTAAGTAAAGCTTAAAATGCCTCATTTAAAAACAGCATTTTAATAGTTACGAATAACAATGCTACTTATTTTACAGACTTCGACAGCTAAGCCAGAAATGTCGTCAATAATTCCAATGCCACAAGAATACGAAGAAGAACAGTTTGATGAATTCAACTTCAGGAAATTTGCGGCGACATATTTCTCTGGGAATACAAGTCACCAATATTCCCGCAAACCTTTGAGACATTCACTATTAGAGCTACCGTCACCAATGGATAAAGTTGCGTCTCAAGCACTGTGGATAACGATACTAAGATTTATGGGTGATTTGGCTGAACCTAAATATGTTGACGATAAAATTGATAATATTCCTGTTATGACTAAGTTAACTGATACTATTGGCCGAGCTTTTCAGAAAAGCAAAGAATTTGAGGTATTTAACTTTTTTTTTAAGTTTATGTAATACTCATTTGAATATATTAGTAAAATAAGTGTTCTTATAATTTTAAGGAAATGCTGATCAAAGATGGGAATCAAAATAAAAGTCGATTGGTTTCCAAAACCTTGAAGAGGCAATCTAAATTAAATGAAGTGTTCATCAAAAACTTATTAAATGACGAAACAACCAATGAAATGTACAGTCATTGGTTAAATTCGCGACGCAGTACAAACTTAGAAAAACTTCATTTCATTATAGGTCATGGAATTATCAGAAAAGAGCTAAGGTTAGTGAGGTTTTTTCTATCTTTTGATTCCTAATTAAACTTCTCGGAACTAGCCTATATTAATTTAAATGCTTTTATATTACAGAGATGAAATATTTTGTCAGCTCTGTAAACAATTAACGAACAATCCATCAAAAACATCACATGCTCGTGGTTGGATACTTTTGTCGCTATGCGTTGGTTGCTTCCCACCCTCGGAGAGATTTGTGAAATACCTACGCTCTTTCATTCGCGCAGGACCACCAGGCTACGCACCATATTGTGAAGGTAGACTGGTAAGGACATTCAAGAACGGTCCTAGAACCCAACCACCTAGTTGGCTAGAATTACAGGCAACTAAAACTAAGAAACCGATTTTACTGACCGTCACTCTGATGGACGAGTCAATTAAAACAGTGCAATCGGATTCAGCATCTACGTCGGAAGAAATATGTCAACAGATAGCAGACAATATTGGTTTAACGGACACTTTTGGTTTTTCACTGTACATAACTTTGTATGATAAAGTGCTTTCATTGGGTAGCGAAGGAGAACACATCTGCGATGCGATATCGCAATGTGAGCAGTTTGCCAAAGAACATGGCACTCCTGAAAAGAGCGCACCATGGAGATTGTTCTATAGAAAAGAAGTTTTTACACCTTGGCACAATCCCGCCATTGATCCTATAGCGACTAATTTAATTTATAACCAAGTAGCTAAAGGTGTGAAGTTCGGAGAATATAGATGTAATTCAGAAAATGACTTGGCGATGTTAGCTGCTCAACAACATTACATCGAATACGGTTCTCGATTAGATCCAAATGTTTTAAGAAAAGTTATTGTTAACTATATCCCGAATCAATTTATTCAATCGAATGATGCAGCCTTAACGAAATGGGAACATTTCGTAACAAAAGCATTTGATTCATGCCCCAATATTAAATCGAAAATAGATCCTTTAAGGTGTAAAGAAGATATAGTCATTTTTGCAAAACTCAAATGGCCCATGTTATTTTCAAGATTCTTCGAAGCTCTTAAACTAAAAGGCGATGCTATCAGTAAAGACATTATTATCGTTGCTGTAAACTGGACTGGCATATATATTGTTGACCAATTAGAGCATATACTTCTTGAGATAGCATATTCTGAAGTGACTTATGTGGCCTACGATGACGATACTGACTTGGAAAACATAGGAAAGGTCACTATCAGAACAATACAACAAGAAGAATTCGTATTTCAGAGTGTTGATGCAGGAGAAATGAGTTCCTTAATCATATATATTATTGATGGTTTAAAAAGAAGATCTGCATACGTTGTGGCCCAGAGTGATTCGCAAGGTTATGCTGATGCATCATCTTTCCTTCAATTCAAAAAGGGTGATCTTATTACACTTCTGCATGATTCTACCGGAGAGACTTTAATGAATGCCACATGGGGTCATGGAGCTTGTAATGGCCAAGAAGGTTTATTCCCTACCGAACAAGTTTACATTTTGCCAACATTAGAAAAACCTTCGAATTCTGTACTCGAAGTATTTAAAAAGGGGACAGTAAACAATGATAAGAAACCATACCAATACAATACAGTGCAGCGAAAGAGGATGCACACGTTAGAGAAATACGCAAAGGAATACTTCAGGGAAAATTATGATGTCAATACAACGGTATCACGACAGTCAACACTAACTACCGCTAAGAAACCTATTGCCGGAGATTTATGGGTGCACAGTAGAGAGCCAATACGTAAGCCATTGTTAAAAAAAATACAAGATGATGAGAAACTATCTAAGAACGCAATCGCTGCTTATTACGCAATCTTGAAATACATGGGAGACATGCCAGCACCAAAACCTAAGTCGGCCACTGAATATACAGATGAAATATTTAAAAATGCAATATCGGAACCCGCATTGCGAGATGAAATATACTGTCACATAATGAAGCAATTGACCAACAATAGAATACAGTTGAGCGAAGAGAGAGGATGGGAGCTGCTTTGGTTGGCCACTGGCGTCTTCGCCTGTAGCCAAGTCTTAATGAAAGAACTAGTTGAATTCCTTAAAACACGACCTCATCCGATAGCCAAAGACTGTTTGAAACGATTATTTAAAACACAAAAATACGGATCAAGAATGTATGCTCCGTACGTTGTAGAGGTAGAAGCTATTCAACATAGAAGTATGCAGATATATCACAAAGTATACTTCCCAGACGATACTGATGAAGCTTTCGAGGTGGATTCGTCTACAAAAGCGAGGGACTTGTGCGAGCAAATAACCGGAAGGCTAAATCTGAAGAATAGCGACGGTTTTAGTTTGTTTGTAAAAATAGCGGACAAGGTGTTTTCTGTCCCAGAAAACTATTACTTCTTCGACTTTGTTCATGAATTAGTTGAATGGATGAAACAAACGCGGCCAGTTCGAGGAGGTGGGTACAGCTTACACAGATAAGATGTGGGACGTTTACTGGTGGTAGGACCTCTTGTGAGTCCGCGCGGGTAAGTACCACCACCCTGCCTATTTCTGCCGTGAAGCAGTAATGCGTTTTGGTTTGAAGGGTGGGGCAGCCGTTGTAACTATACTCGAGACATTACATCTCAAGATGGGTGGCGCATTTAAGTTGTAGATGTCCATGGGCTCCAGTAACCACTTAACACCAGGTGGGCTGTGAGCTCGTCCACCCATCTAAGCAATAAAAAAAAAAAAGTGTGTGTGTCCGCTCCGACGCACGACTGGAGTTTACTGGATATAAAAAATTAAACGAAACAATACGAGAAATAGTTCTATATTACGACAACACGATACACTACAGATTATTAACAAATTAACGAGACACAAAACAAACGACTAACAAATATATGAAAATACAATAATGAGAGAAACGCGCGATCAGTACGAGGCTTTGTGGCGGACTGCCGGCGCAGCAGCCCGGCGTCACCTGCGATAACGCGGCCGCGCGTTGGCTCCTGATTGGCGCGCGCACGCATCACGCAATCAGGAGCCAATCAGGCGCATAACGCATTTCGTGTGACATGCTAGTACGATTTTGATTGGCGCGCGCACGCATCACGCAATCAGGAGCCAATCAGGCGCATAACGCATTTCGTGTGACATGCTAGTACGATTTTGGTCCCCATAATTTTCATACCCCGGGCCTATATATGTAAATCGATTCTAAAGGAGTAAACTCCAATTATGCTCAGGCATAGCGTACGGCTTATTAATTCTATTTATTTGCAACAACGAAACAAAAAGATAACTCAGATACAGGTCAACTAATAGGTGAATTATTGCTTCCATGTTTTTTTTGCATAAACATGTTTGCTCTGTAGCTATTATCGCTTGCTTGATGCATTAGTTTTATTTTAAAACACATATCAATAGCTAGTTAGAGATAATGAAAGAGCTCTATACTCAAGAGCTTAAGTGAAGTTTTTTAAAAATAAGTGAAAAGTTGAAGCTCACACTTTACTGGTACCTCGTTTTTCTGTGTGTTTCTCTTTACATCCACAACAAATTTAACCAGTAGCACAACATACTTTATCTTTTTGTTCGTTAAAGTACCACACTACACTACGGAGTTTGGCACGTTATATATTTGAAGAAATGTGTGTACATTTCATCGTATAATAGTAAAAGCATTAAATATAATTAATAATTTCTACACAGGTTCAACACAAATGCAAATGAACTACCAAATATTCTTCATGAAAAAGCTATGGATTAACACGGTTCCTGGTAGAGATAAAAATGCTGATCAAATTTTTTATTTTCCTCAAGAACTTCCAAAGTACTTGAGAGGATATCATAAGACTTCAAAGCAGGACCTCGTTGAACTTGCCGCATTGGTTTATAGGGCTAGGTTCGGCAGTGATCAATCATTATTACCACAAATATCGCATTTGCTTGAAGATTTTGTACCCTCTGATATGATTCGAATACAATCGAATTCTCAGTGGAAATCTTCAATAGTGGCTGCGTACCTGCAACATGGAAACATGACTGAAAGCGAAGCTAAAGAACAATTCTTAAAGAAAATTTATCAGTTACCTACATTCGGCACAGCTTTCTTCGAAGTCAAGCAGACTTCAGACCCTGCTTATCCGGAAATGGTAATCGTAGGAATAAATAAAAATGGCGTTAGTCTTGTTCATCCACAAAGTCGGGTAAGTGAACATTTATAGTGAAAAAATTTTTTTTTCTGATTTAGTACCGCTTTATTTATCGCTTTTTACTTTATATATCTTTTGATTTCGCTCCTTGTGTTTATATGTAGGTTCACGTTAAACATCCAAAATACTTTAAAATTAAATTTTAAGCTAAACATTCAAAACGGACATTGCTTTCATAAAATTAATAAATTATATGTAATATGTAATGTAAATAATATTAGAATACATTACCGATTGTATAAAATACCTAATCTTTTACTCAATTTTATCGTCATGTACCTACAGAATTCATATTAGCTGCCTTCTTTCGCCCTATTCTGGCTGGCTTCTTTGCAGGGTAGGTTCAAAGCTGCGTGTCATTTCTCGTAAACTAGGCTCGCGTTTGAAATGTTTATGTTCTTTTACAGGATGTGTTGATCACGCACCCTTTTTCACAATTATCTAATTGGTCGTCTGGAAACACATTTTTTCACATGACAATGGGAAATTTCTTAAGAGGAACTAAGATACTGTGTGAAACTTCGCTTGGCTACAAAATGGATGATCTTATTTCATCATATATTGCTGTCCTCCGTGCTTCTTTAAATCAAAACAGTAGAGGTTAAGGATGAAAATATTTTAATTTGTAGTCATAAATACTGTAAACTAGACACATCTACATAATAATATATATGTAGTATTTTAATAAATTATTGTAAAACACATTGCTTATTTTACCTGTGTGCATCTATCCTATCCTGTTTGTTAACTTACCTTTTTTTAGAAATTATATCTAATAGGCAGTGATTTTTTTTTTAACGAAAAATAATCTTTTAATTTTCAATATTTTAATTTAATATGATAATTTGTTTGTTCTCAAATGCGTTGCCACCATTAGTATTATTGAAACCAATGCTTTAGCCAATTTTTTTATTTACTCTAGATACTGAATTCTCATAACACTTTTAATTTCAACTCAGAACATGAAGGTAGTCATGACTAGAACAATTTTATGAGCTAGAGACTTGTTGATTAATGGGGTGCATAACAATTCTAACGTGCTTAGAGAGATATTATTATTGTACTTAGTTCGTAAAAACCGATATTAATTAAATGAACGGATGGCATTAATGATAGAATTACCAGGTCATATTATTATGTTAACATATTTTGAGGTAACAGGTTCACTTTCTTATAGTGATGGGTGACTCGTCTATTTTAAGTTAGTATGGGTGAGCACCTTATTTTACCTCTCAAGGTACCCCTCATTTGAGGTGAGGTAGCGCTTGCTGGACTCACGTCTAGGCGCGGGCGGTGAGTCGGTTGAGGCCGAACGAGTGAGCCGAACAAGTGTTGCGCGCGCATTATACTCGAGTCCCGCTTCGTGTTACCGAATGTTACTGAATGCAGTGAATGTCGTGAGTGACCGGTATTAAGATATCTTCGCCTTTCGTGTTGGAAAAATGGAACCACTACATAATTTTATTGAAATAGCTTGACTTTTTGGCGGGAACGTCTATTTAGTGTTTCTTCAGGTTTAAATGTGTAATAATATTGACCACCATTTTACTGAGATTATAATATTTCATCCCATATCATCTCATCTCATGTCATTTCATTTCGTTTTCATTTCACTTCATGCCTTGTTTCATAATAATCAACTTCATTTCATTTCATAATGTCATTTTCATATAAAAAAGTTACGTATCATTAAAATTAAAATAAGACTTGACTTAAAGATCTTAGTTACCAGGTCATAAAATCCCTTAAAAAAAATACAGACAACGCTGTATGAGCTTAGATCCCTTTGCCTTTCCTAATAAGGAAAAATTGTACCAAAAAAAATCTATGGTATACACAGAAAAGTGATCTTCAGAGAAAAAACTAAATCGGAAATTTTGTGTTACGAAATTCAAAATGTGTACCGTAACATTAGAAAATGGACTAGATTTACGGTTAGTAAATATGCTTAGTCCGTTTTTCTCAAAATTTGTTTTGTTTGCATCAAATATTTTATTATGATTCAAGAACATTTCAGCATAACTTCTGTAGAAATCAAATTAATAAGTTTTATATAATAAACAACAAGAAGCTACTTTAGGGAAGGTATTTACGATTATTTTCCTGTTATTTTTTATTCTGAACGAACATACGGCCTATCTGGTGTAGTGATTACCGTGGCTTATAGACATCACAACATGAAGCCCGTAGGTAACTCACCTTGGGGTAAGGGCTTAAGGCCTAGTCCACCGGTACAGATAGCGGAATATATTTATCCAGGCTGCCAGGTGTATGGGACGTACCCTAGCACCAGTAAATGCGGTTAGCGATTCTAGCATGCTGGTATAATACTCCGAGAATGTTACTGCCCATTCTTTGATGATTGTCTTAGTCACCTGTTACAACACCCGTGGGAAGAGATAACATTATACCAAACCAACGGCTATTTCCAATATAACCACATCTTAATTAATTAAATTTTTATTTGCTGGTACAGTAGTTAGCAGCACTGACTTTTGTACTGAGGGTTGTGGATTCAATTTCCACATTGGGCAAACATAGTGAGATGAACAGGTTTGTTTGCTCTTTGTCTGGGTGTTTACTATCTATAAATATATATATTTAAACATATATGAGTATGTTTATCAGTTTCCAGTACTTATAACACAGGGAACCCTAAATTGGGGCCTAATGAATCTGACATGATAACATTCATAATTTATTTAGAATTTTCATTTTAGTTTTTATAATGAATGACAAATGTATTTACACTTAAGTATGGTATGGTAATAATGTCTAAATAATATAAAAGTAGTATCAGTTGTAAGGTTTTGCGGACCAGGAAAAAATGGACCAACTAACAACTTTGTCAGTGATTTATTTTGCTACTCAAATAAAGCACCTGTGACATGCAAACAGTATCAATCCTCTCAAATAAGAAACAGACACGAGACTGCTATTTCTTGTCAAAACCACAATTTCTTTAAAATATTTGGATAGACTGATAGATTTTAAGTCATAATAAATTATTTATTATTTCAGGGAATGTACAACTAAAGGCTCTATTTTGCACATCAATGAGATATATGAAGAAAATGATGATAATGATACTACAGAGAGCAAAGTATTTAAGACAATTGACATTCTGGGAGAACCTCTAAAAAATTTTGAAGTCTTAAAAAATGAATTGATTCCTGTTGATGAAAATCACTATGTAATTAAGAAAATACTAGAAACTGGTGGAGGTATGCCCTTGCATGATGGATGCACAGTCTCAATAGCATTCTCTGGATACTGGGAAAATGAGTTACAACCATTTGACGTAATGAGCTTAAATAATCCAATGGTAAGCACAAACTTTGACCATCCTTTAAGACTTCTTGTACTATTATTGTTAACCGTCTTTGTCATTTTTTTCTTAACTTTTTACACTTCTCAATATGCGAATGAGCTTGCAGCCAATCTGATGTCAATTTGTTAATGGAGTTTTTAAACAGGAATGTATGACATTATATACGGTAAAAAAGAACTTAGAATGGCAGCATTATAAGTGGTTGCAACATTTACCCATTACCAGTACCAAGTTACATCTTATTAATCTTGCAGGTTTTCTTATTATTAAAAATCATATTTCATCATTGTGGTAGTTATCTATCTATATCTGATTTGTGATTGTGTGTTTCCTGAGAAATTTGGTCCCGTGATTTACACATTTGCTTTAACCCATTGGCCTACACAGTATCTACTCATTTCACGAGACTGAACAAGAAGATCAGTCACATGCCATGCCATTCAACTGTTCAGCCATGTTACCCCAACTTGTGAAAAATGTACACTTTTCATGATACACAGATTTCATATTACTGGTGGTAGGACATTTGTTTACTGGTGGTAGGACCTTTGTTACTGGTGGTAGGACCTTTGTGAGTCCGCACGGGTAGGTACCACCATCCTGCCTATTTCTGCCGTGAAGCAGTAATGCGTTTGAAGGATGGGGCAGCCGTTGTAACTATACTTATATCTCAAGGTGGGTGGCGCATTTACGTTGTAGATGTCTATGGGCTCCAGTAAACACTTAACACCAGGTGGGCTGTGAGCTCGTCCACCCATCTAAGCAATAAAAATAAAAAAAATAAAAACACATATTTCAGTGCAACAAAACATGAAATAATAAACAATGTTTGGGTACAAATAGTAATTTTAAGATGTCTAAGATGTAATCATAATCAATTTATTAGTTGACAAAAATAATATAATTAATTTAAAGCAGATAATGAATCAATAAAATTTTTTACTTCGTAAATTTTATGAGAATTTAATGAAAAAACAAAATACTGATGTAAAAGTGTTAAAGCACTGAGAAATTGATGTTTAATGTAACTAAATCCATCCTTGACTTTTCATTTCAATGTATAAAATAAAGAATTCATATCTTGATGTGTAAGGATGTGATAGAAAAGTTTAGCGTATTTAAGTTACAGTACAAACTAATTTTAAGTTTACAATCAAGTTACTGTTTAAAAACTCTTCTGATTTCAGACTGTAGATCTCAAAGACAATGGCTTACTACCAGGACTAGATATAGCTGTTAGATCAATGCTTGTTGGTGAGATATCACTGTTTTTATTTTCATACAAAGTAATGTATGGAGAAATGGGTATTCCACCAAGAATAAAGCCAAAATCTGATTGTGTATTCTATATTAAATTAGTCAAAAGTATGCTGACTCCAAAGGAAGGGTAAGTTTTTTACTTTTCTTAAGGTGTGACTTCGAACTCATGTCTCAAGGTGAGTGGCGGCATTATGGCATTTATGTTGTTGATGTCAATTGGCTCCACTGACCACTCAATTCCATATGGACTGTAAGGTCTTTCACCCACCTAAGCAGTTGGTATCTTAAATAGATGCCTACAAATTATTTTAAGTGAATATATAAATACCTAAGACTTTTTAATTTACTTTTATAATGAAGGAATGATCAGGTAAAACAAAACAACAATAATAGAATTAATAAAGTTTAATAATTACATGATGTAGACCATTTTCATAACCCTCATCAGAATGTTGCCCACTTATAACTGTGAAGCATTTTGCTTTGAAGTTAATACACACCTTATGTCTTAAACTGGCCGACACCATACACATAACACGTAAAGAAGTTATGCTTTATTTATTTAAAATCTAAGACTTATTTTATTTTTCAGTGCACTGAACCTTAATGAACCCCATACATTCCAAAGAGTGCACCATGAAGTTAAGCTGCTTTATAGTTCAGGGTATTCATTGTACAAAATTAAAAATTTTTCACTAGCAATACATCTTTTCAACAAAGCAGTAAGAATATTGCATAAGTGTAGACTTGCAGATGAAGAAGACGAAAAAATACAAGAAAAGCTTCTTATCAAATTATATATTAACTTAGCTATTTGTTACAATAAAATAAACAAGCCTCTAAAAACATGTATTGCTTGTAATGAACTGAATAGATTAAATGCTTTGTGGAACAATGCCAAAGCACTTTTACAAAATGCCAGAGCCTTAAGAATGATAGGTCAGTTTGATGAAGCTGAGAAGAAACTACGAAAAGCTGAAATATTGAGTCCCAATAGCGAGGAAATGAAAACTGAAGCCAAATTGCTTCAAAAATTAAAAGTATCATGTAACAAAAGCAAATTACTAGCAGAAAAAACTATAGGACTAGCACAACACAGTGCTGTGAGTGATAATTTCAAAGTAGAAGTTGAAAATTTGATAAGCAACTTCAAAGAAAACATAAATCTATGTAAATTAACCTTGCCATACAATTTAGATACAGCAGAAGTTGAGTTTATTAAAAGTACATGCATTAGAGAGAACTTATTTTTCAATAAAATTGAAAAAGATTTTGTTTCAAGCAAACAGGAGGAGTTAAGTACTTGTGAAAAAAATACAGGTAACAAACATTATCTTTTGGGGAAAGAAAATGACATGGAAACTGAGATTGATATTGCAAACTCAAATGATGAAATACTGAAGTTGTTGATTTAATTCTTTTAAGTTTTAATAGGGTTGGTAGTTTTGCGTCATCTACCGTAATAACCACACCTAGCGCCGACAGATTTCTAGTTTTTTTTCAAAGTTTGAAGAACTTATTGACAAGGAAATAATTAAATACCCGAGAGGCAGTACAAAACTTCAGTTTGTTAGGCTCCCGGATACCTGACTTTTTCAAGAAGGGCATTAAAATATTACCATCGTGCTCGCAGAGATGCATTGATGCCATGGGTACATATTTTGATCTATATAAATAAAAAATATTTACAAAAATAACTTTTTTTGTACACCAAAAGGCAGTTGCGTAGGGAAAGATTTCGTCAGAAATCACTAATTTTAGATTACACAGGTATGCACAAAAAATGTTAAAGGAGGATATCATTCCTCCTTTAACATTTTTTGTCATAAATAAGACGATTCAAATTTTCTGAATCTATCCCCGTTGGCCGATTTTTTCCATCACGTCTAGATTTCTTTTAGAATTATTTTTTAAATTTCAAAAATATGGAATTCAACATACTTTTGGAATATTTGTGCTGATTTAAAAGTCGGATTTCAAGGAAGATACACAAAGTTTTGCTGTTTTCTTTGTGAGTAGGACAGCCACGCAAGAGAAAAACATTACAAAATAAAAACTTGGCCACTATGAAAAAGTTTAACTCCTGGGCTTAAAAATGTGTCTCTGAAACCTTTACTGCCAAGTGAGAAAGTTTTTCTGTCATCACTTCCCATAAAGTTGGGACTCAAGAAAAAGTATATCTAAAAACAATATCAATCAATAATTTTAATATCTAAAAACAAAATTTCCTCGAATCAGTGGCGCAAAATTGAAGAAAGGAATTTTTGTAAGTTCAGATTGTCATAATTCTCTTGGGAATACAAAAAGTGAGAACTACCGACAAATCATTTGGGAGCTTATTTTTGCTTATAAAGCTTTAGGATGCAATATGTCACTCAAGATTCATTTTTTGGAGTCTCATCTAGATTTCTTTCCTGAAAATCTTGGAGCCGTATCAGATGAACATGGTGAAAGGTTTCATCAGGATATAATGCACATTGAAAAACGCTACAGTGGCAAATGGTCAGCAGCAATGCTTGCTGATTTTTGTTGGTCAATTCGCCGAGAAACTCCAATAGAAACGACGAAAAGGAATTAATCTTCTCACCATAAAATGAGATAACTGACCGATATTTATTCATTTTGTGATTATAATTTAGGATTTTTCACTGTAAAACTTAGATCGTAATATTTTTTCATTTCGTTATGATAAACGATATTTCAATAATATTGTTTGTTAATTAAATAAATATTATATTGGAAATCTACGTGTGGTACTTAATTGTATGTCAGATTCCGTGTTTAGAGCACAAAATATAATGAATTCATGCTTGAAAACAAGGAGAAAAAAAAATCTTCAAACTATTTATTGTTCTAGGCAGACGGCCCAGCTTGTGTTGTGATTCTGGAATGTATAAGTCATGTGAATGTCGCAACATATGGTCGATAATAAAACAATCTTGTTCAACAAAATTAGTGTTTAATGTAATTACATATTTTTATTTATATAACTAAGAAAAGACTACTATCTATGAACCTTTCATTAGTCTCATCAAAATGCAATTTTACATATCGTGTGTATCACGAATGCAAAGCACAGAATAAAATTCCGATTATACTGTACATTTTTCATCAACATTCAACTTGTAAACTTAACTCTAATCTAATTCTGTGTGGGCAGATTTAGCAGCACATTTTGTCCATGCGGAAGATAAGTGACATTGCGTGATTTCGCTAGTTGATAAGCAATGTCCTCTGCCGCTTCAATACGACGAAGTTCAACTAGACCTTCGCCAGCACTTCCAAAGGACTTGGCGAGAAGTACAGCAGCCTGCGCGTCTCCCTCTGCAGCAATAACGGCAGCCTTCTTTTGTTGTTCAGCTTTCTCTACAAGGAATCTGGCTTTCTCTGCTTCTTGTTGAGCTACTTGTTTCAGTTCAACAGCCTGCGTGAATTCCTTTCCGAAGGTCAAGTGAGTGATAGAAATGTCGTCTAGGATGAGGCCGAATTGTGCTGCTCTCTCTGTTAGGCTGTCATTGACTTTTTGCGACACGATCTGTAAACAAAAATTATGTTTTGATTAAAAATTAGGTCAACAATTTTGGGACAGTGATATTAAAGTCAAAGGAAATGGTGTTTTGATTCGTATGCTGAACTATGCCAACCTATGTTCTTAATGCTCTGTCAAATCAGTGACTGGTTCCTGATGTAATCTTGCATTAGACACTTGGTAACATGGCCTGTCTCATAATATGGTTAAATATGGGTAGGTGCTAAATTTTGTTATTGCCTTTCTAAGAGGAGCATGCGGCCCATCTGATGGTGAGTAGTCTCCCTCATGAGGTATAATATTAATAAGATGAAGTATGAGTTAGTTCTAGTCTATATCACTACTTAGCACAATAAGTTCAAAGCTGTCAAGTTATCAAGTTCAATGTCAAATTTCATAGCCATTATAGGTGCACTAGGCAAATTAAATTACCATTTTAATATTTTGCTGAAAAATCAGATATTCATATAAACTTAATACAAGTTTTATTGTAACACTGAGTTTAAGTTCAGAACAATCACATATTAAAATGAAAGTATGAATGTTTACAAACTGCATTAAAACAGGTTCCTTCAATTGAAAATTGGTAATCCTTCAGATGATTCCTCATATTATAGCATAATAAGAAGTGGAGTATGGTTGTTTAAAAATAGCAAGACTTTCACCTCTCTTTGTGTAATAAGTTCTCCAGCATCGAACTGAGCAACAACTGCTTTCAGAACTTCTGAGGTAATAGATGGAAGTACTCTTTCATCATAGTCAATACCAAGAATAGTGTAAATTCTTGGTAATTGATCAGGAACTGGTCTGAAGAGGATACGAAGTGTGATGTTAACATTTTGAAGATCTGAAATAAAATAAATGTTTTATTAAATTAACTACTGGTATTTTCATTATACAATGTACACTCAAAAAAACAAATGGAAGTGGATTTATTAATTGAAGATTTATTGAATAGTATATTTTAATTTGTTAAAATAAGAGGATTGTTTTTATCTAAAAGTATTTAAAATTGTTTGTAATTAATGTGAGTTTATTACTCATTTTTGCTTCCTAAATTAGTTACCAATGATAATATCTTGTGAATAATTGTGCTGCACTATGTTTAAGCATGCAAGTACAATACAATCTGCCTAACACCTTGGCATTTTAATTCTAATGAGTGTATTTGTAATATAAATGGATTTTTCATCTTTAATCTCAATTCTTGTTTAATTTTTTACAAGAGTATAGTCACATCATCCATATTGTTGCTTTATTATTCTTACAAATGTTGACATTCTGATGTTCTATCATTAAACATCACAGAAGTCATAAGACAACCTAATAGGTAATGTGGCTGGTATTATGATAGTAAGTTATGTTGTCGTTATGTATGCGGTTATGGAGCTCTTCCACTTAATACTAATAAAAATAACATAACTTTGAAACCCTAGAACAGAAGTATTAAAGCCAATATGATGCATTATGCTAAAGTAAATACAGATTATAAAATTTTTGCATTTTAAGCATTATCTTACCTTTACTTCCAGTAATAGTAGGAACATTTCTGGGTCGAGACCTGATGTCAAATATAATTGGCCTCTGGACCCAAGGAATGAAGAAATGTGTGCCTTCACCAACAACTAGCTGTTTAACACCAGCAAATCGATCGAAGATAACAGCTCTGTGACCACCGTCAACTGGAAACAATTATCATATATTTATAAGGATCAGCATTTTTACATGTCGCATTTTCAGTGGTTTCTAATTTAACACAATAACAAATAATGTATTATTTATTTATATTACATAATCCTCTGTTTTGAAGAAATTTCTTAAAGATAAGTGTATTTTTTTATATAAATTTCATTATCATCAATGATTTGTTTAATAAGGATTTAATTAATTTTTAATTAATTTCTACTGGTGGTAGGTGAGTCCGCACGGGTAGGTACCACCGCCCCGCCTATTTCTGCCGTGAAGCAGTAATGCGTTTCGGTTTGAAGGGTGGGGCAGCCGTTGTAACTATACTGAGACCTTAGAACGCATATCTCAAGGTTGGTGGCGCATTTACGTTGTAGATGTCTGTGGGCTCCAGTAACCACTTAACACCATGTGGGCTGTGAGCTCGTCCACCCATCTAAGCAATGACAAAAAAAAATATAATATCAGTTTCTATCAAAGATACACAAGAGCTATTTTGGGGATCCAAGCAAATGCAACTTTTATGTTTAGCATACAATACAGCTAGCAAGCTTATGCAAGGTTATAACTGATATAGTTTAAGTAAAATTATTTACCATTATACAATGCAGAATTGACAACACCTCCAACCAATGCCACGCCAAGACCGACTTGCCCAATGCGATTGAAAAGCTGTGCAGCCATATCTGAAATGAATAATTTTTCCATTTTAATTTTTAAAAATCTGAACCATGAAACAGTCACTAGGTTAACTGATTAGAAATAAGTGATCGTTTTTTTTATTAAGTTGCTTAGCACAGAATGCATGATTATGGACAAAACAAACATTATAAAGTAAAAAATTTAATTATTACCTAATTTCACAAAATGTTACTTAACCTAAAATTTTTGGAAATATAATCTTTAATAATTGTTAATTTGAAAGTTTACCTTCAAAATTTTAATGTTTTAACTCTTATTTTATTGTAGACGTAACAACTAACATAAAAGATTGAAAAATTATAGTTTCAAACGGGAAGACAAAAATTGTGCCGCAACGAGAGAAACATAGATTATAACAATAATAGTGATGTTACATATGATATTCTGAAGTGTCGAATCAGGTAGACTAGAGTCCTTGTAATTGTTCATGAACTCGACTTAAAATATTCGAACACAGAGAAATTGAGTAAATTTCGTCGAGAAATATTTATATATAAGGTATTTATGGTTGTGGGATTCATGTTATAAGTATACAAGAATAGGTGCCACAACGCTGCCTATTTTGGCCGCGAAGCAGTCCAGCGTTCTGGTTTGAATGGTGAAATAGAATGATTAAGGGTGAGACCGATATATTAGTATTCATTAAGATATTCTTAATACAGCTTGTATTCGTGTGTCGGTAATCCGTCGCATTCTGATCTGCTAATATTCCGTATTCACTTTATTCATAATACTTAGCTAACTCATATCGGTCGGGTTGTATCTATCACTCGAAAATATACTGGCATACGCCGTACGATGCTAGTGGGAATTTTTAAATACATTACGTTTTAATGTTTGATCCTTCATTTCTTGATTCAACTAAAGATTCTACTCAAGGCAAAATAGTGCATTTTTACATTTATTAGAATAAAATCGGGGAGCTTTATTTTCATTATTTTAATTTTATTTTCTGTTCCCTTCGAATTAGTTGGTTTTAAAACGATGATTTGGAAAACGGAAGTAGGTAGTTGATATTGTTTACCAATTTCATAAATTAAATTATTTTTACACAAAACGTAATACGGCCAGAACTAAATTAAGTGTTTTACGTAATAAATTATGATGAAAATATATTTTTGCGGTGGTATTTAATTATCTTCTAAGAAATTCTCAAAATATAAAAAAAATGTGTGCGTGTACTAGTGTACACACGTAAGAAGTGAAACTTCTTTATGGCCTTATTTTTCGAAAAATGATCTACATGCAACTTTCTAGAAATTGGTTAAATAAAGTTAAATTAGATAAAGTTTAAACAAAAGGATTTTATTATCATAGACATGAATACAAAAAAGTTAAATTAGATAAAGTTTAAACAAAAGGATTTTATTATCATAGACATGAATACAAAAAAGTTAAATTAGATAAAGTTTAAACAAAAGGATTTTATTATCATAGACATGAATACAAAAAAGATGGCGCGTAACGGAAAAATGTGACGCGTAACCGAAAAATGTGACGGTAATTTTTTTTCCAACGCCGATAAAGAAGTTTCACTTCAATAAAAGTTTGATTTTTGAATCGAAATGACTTTCTAAACAAACGGTTCGTGGATTATAATATTATAACTGTTGTGTAGGTACCCACTAGCCACCTCAGTACCGTGTAAGAGGATTTTTTCAAAATCTGGTGAACTCATTTCTGACCGACGTACCAGTCTTTCGGTAGAAAAAGTAAAAAAGCTGATGTTTTTATGCACCAATAAGAAATAAATAATATTACTAACTTGTTGTTTATATTTATATACAATGTTGACCAAATTCTGATTTAATAATAATATTCATTTTAATGTATATAATATTATTTGTAAAATATTTAGTATGAAGTCAAATTCCTACATATACATATACAATATACAATACAATATACTATTTATATTATTAATAACTAATTTATGTGTATTATCTATGATTATTAACTTATTTCACGAATACTGTATTAGGTTTAACTCGTTTACCCGTTTTATCGAAGTATATTAAGATATCAGGATATTCACGTGTTAGTTAAGGTATTATAATATTACATAATGAATATATTAGTATTAGCTAATATTGACAAATATCGGTATTAACCATAGACCTATATAGGTTTCCTACTTCAGTGGTATTAACTATTAACCCATCTTTGAGAATGATAGTAATGCCGGCCACTCACATGCGGGCAAATATTCGTACATTGTACGAATGTTTGCGCGCATATGAAGGGCCGTCAAACATTCATTCGCAAACTTAGCAGCTGTGCAAATGGGTTCGCATACTCAATTTGCGAACCCGTTTGCGCTTCCTCCTACACTTGTTTACGAATGTCTCACGAATTTCTCCTCCTTTTTAATTCGTCAATAGAACATTGAAGAGAAAAAGAGTTTTGAATTCTTTCCCAGACATCATTAACAGCCATGCTGTTTTNTGCGAACCCGTTTGCGCTTCCTCCTACACTTGTTTACGAATGTCTCACGAATTTCTCCTCCTTTTTAATTCGTCAATAGAACATTGAAGAGAAAAAGAGTTTTGAATTCTTTCCCAGACATCATTAACAGCCATGCTGTTTTTATGGGATTTCTTTTGATGAAGATACGCTACACAGTAGACGTCACGAACTATGAAAATATGAAAATGGCGATACATCCGTTACCTTCGCAATCGTCGGCGCAACTGGGCAAACGAATGTGTGGGAGACTACGCGAAAGTTCGCGGTTCGCGCACTTTGATGTCTGTTAAAAAACCGACACAGCTTGGCAAACCACGAATGTAGCGAAAACTTTGCATAATCATTTGCAAATGTCGTCCTACACTTGCGGGTTTGCGTATTCGTGCGCATGTGAGTGACCGGTGCAATGATACTGTACAATTGCGTTGTTTCGTTATCTACCAAAACCATAGAAAATACATTTAAATCAAAACGAAAATACATTTAAATTTCGAATTTTCTGTCACACGCCGTATCAGCCGTATATCATTTGATGAACTTTATTCTTGAGAACATGTTGGAATGATCACATGTAATGTTTTTTCTTTTATAAGTCGACACTAGACGATGACCGTTTTTTTTTATAAGTGGCTTAACAACGCCCTCTGCTGAAATAGCTTTAGTGTTATTGTGTCTTTAAAGCAGTTAGTTGAAATTATGAAAAATAGTATTATTATTCGCCAATAGATGTCGGGAAGATATCAATAAAGTTGATTATTGAAAACACAAATAAAACATTTTCTGAAAATAAATCGATAGCTAGATCGATTTATCGCCCCCGCAATCCCCTGTATACTAAATTTAATAAAAATCGTTATATATATATATATCTAGTCTTGCTATAAATACTGAGACAATGGAAAAAAAAACTATTACAAATAACATTTATTAGTTTTACGGTGTGTTAGTTTAATACATAAATATAAAACAATTTAAAGTATAAAAAGCTTATTCGAAGTGTTCTCTATTGGCTGCAATACAGTCTTTTAAACGTTGAGGTCAGTTATCAATAGAAGCACGCACTCTTTCCATGAGAAAATTTTTCACTGCCAATCGTACGGATTGTTTTAGGGACTCCAAATTATCATGGCGCTTAGAGCAAGCCGTACTCTCTAAAACTGACCATAAATCATATTCCAGCGGATTAAGATCGGGACTAGACGACGGCCAGTCTTCAGCTCTGATGAAGTCCGAAACGTTCGTTTCCAACCAAGACTGCGTAGACCGAGCTTTATGACCTGGCGCCGAGTCTTGCTGGAAGGACCATTCTTGATT
This sequence comes from Bombyx mandarina, assembly GCF_003987935.1. The sequence goes on from NW_021011538.1 coordinate 1,734,054, forward strand.
ATAGTGCTGTTAAGGGGCTTCACTACCTTCTCAAGAATGGTATCTTTATTCACTTGTGCCGATGTTTTTATACCTTTTTCACAAAAGTATGGCTCAGTCACTCTTTCATAGCTAATACCCCACCAAACCGTCACTGAAGTCGGATAGTGCGCACGTTGCACTCTGTCGACTAATTGGGAAGCTTCCTTAGATCTTTGAGCACAAATACGGTCATTTTGTTTGTTAAAATGTTGCTCAATTGTAAAAAAATTCTCATCCGTAAACAAAAAATTTCTATGACCTTCCTTTGCGCACCGCTTCAGTAGTTGTTTCGATTTTACCACCCTATTCTCTTTTAAATTATCAGTTAAGAAATGACCAGTACGTCTCTTATAGGCTGCAAGTCCCTAAGTCATCTTTTAAAATACGCGACATGGTTCTAGGTGCTATCTTCATCTCCCGAGATAAAATCTTTTGCTTTCGGACAGGATTTCTTCGAATTCTTTCCCTTACTGCTTTGACCACCTTTTTCGTACGAACACTACGTGGACGGCCAAATCTTTTTCTGTCACAAACAGAGGAGGTCTCGTTGCACCTATTAATAGCCCGGTACACAAACATTTTACTAATACTGTATGTAATGTATATGTGTAAATGATGAAGGAGTGACTGAGACATACTTTTGTGAAAAAGGTATCAAAACATCGGCACAAGTGTATCAAGATACCCTTCTTGAGAAGGTAGTGAAGCCCATTAACAACACCATGTTCAATAATCAAAAATGGTCCTTCCAGCCAGACTCGGCGCCAGGTCATAAAGCTCAGTCTACGCAGTCTTGGTTGGAAACGAACGCTTCAGACTTCATCAGAGCTGAAGACTGGCCGTCGTCTAGTCCCGATCTTAATCCGCTGGATTATGATTTATGGTCAGTTTTAGAGAGTACGGCTTGCTCTAAACGCCATGATAATTTGGAGTCCCTAAAACAATCCGTACGATTGACCGTGAAAAATTTTTCCATAGAAAGAGTGCATGCTTCTATTGATAACTGGCTTCAACGTTTAAAGGACTGTATTGCAGCCAATAGAGATCACTTCGAATGAGCTTTTTATACTTTAAATTGTTTTATATTTATGTATTAAACTAACACACTGTAAAAGTAATAAATGTTATTTGCAATAGATTTTTTTTATTTTTAATTGTAACAGTATTTATGGCCAGACTAAGTATATATTCTATATATAATCTGAATCTCGGAAACGGTTCCAACGATTTTTATAAAATTTAGTATACAGGGGATTTCGGGGGCGATAAATCGATCTAGCTACGATTTATTTTCAGAAAATGTTGTTTTATTCGTGTTTTCAATAATCAACTTTATTGATATCTTATCCCTTCGTTAGGTAACACTTTACAAAGTATGCATACGTCTGATTATAGCTATGCGAGAGTTGCCAGAGGGTCGTGGTTCGTTGGGAAAGTCGATCTTCAAAACGATCTGGGTCTTGAAACTATTAGGGTATCCAGCCTAGAGAGGCCACGTACCCTAGTCCTGTATTGAAAGTTAGGTGGTTATTACGAATCAATGATAAATTAAACATAAAATAAATAATGGTCGTTTTAATCAGTTTAAATCTGTGGGAGGTCGTTGGCTGGGTGGCCAATTATGCAATAAGGACCAATAAGCAAATCATTCTATCCGTATGTTTGCGTCTGAGACAATCATTCACTTAACTGATTAAAAGTAAATTAATATTCGCATTTATCCATCTATTCAAATTCATATACCTACACACTATGTTTTCTAAGAAAATCATATAATATGTACCTACACGTACGAATCATCGTAATGACACTTGAAGTAAGTTTTGTATTATTGAAAATTTTAATATTTTAAATTAGCTACCACAAGTGATTGTGGTGATGACGCCGACACGTATCATCAAAGATTATTGAAACATTTTTAACAGACAATCAGTCCACCGTGAATTTACTGTTATGGGTCAAGTGTGTGGCGGCATCTATCAACTAACCTGGAAACCTGAATCTTAATTTCTGTTTTATTGCTTCAATGGGTGGACGAGCTCACGGCCCACCTGGTATGAAGTGATTACCGGAGCCTATAGACATACGGCGTACATACCGACACCCACGAAGATACTGAGAATGAATCTATTTCTAAAATACTTAGAAGACTAAAGCATACATTAAAAACAAAAGAAGGTAAAGTTAAGTAATCCAGGCGCTTAGTGACAGAAATCGACGTAATTACTTCAATACGCCACGTAGGGCACCGGTGACCTACACAGCAGTCAAACGTCCTTACGGATCCATCAGATCCAATAACCTTTGCATTAGACGCCTTCAGCTCTAACACTAGGAGCAGGCTTAGGGACCTCGGTAACCGTACTCGTCGAACTCGATAAAGAGTTCGCCGTGCAACCTAACCCATGAATCAGCTCGCTGAGTTTCTCGCCGGATCTTCTCAGCGGGTCGCGATTCCGATCCGGTAGTAGATTCATTCGCGAAGCAGCTACTCTTGAGCTCTCAGGTCTCCTTCGGAGGCGCTCGGGTAGCTGTTAGCAAATCCCACCCCTCCTGGCTGAGCCTTTGCTCGCCCACCTGCCCTGGTGAAACTGGAAAGGCCTCCGGGCCACCAGTAATCCTTCAATCATAAAAAAAAGGGCTAACCTGTATTACACTAAATGGTAGCACCCATCCATGTATTTAATCTATTTTTGAAACTCGAACATGTTCGAACATAATATTAATGATATAAACAAAATATGATCTGCCAAGACAATGAACTATGACATTGTGATTCGTCGAAAAAACAAAAGTTCAAATTTCTTTTGTTTATCATCAATGAATGGGTATTGACGCCAAATTAAATAGGTAAGTATTTCTCTTATCTGTCTCAAAAGATGTATGTCGCAGTCATGTTTCAAAGTTAGTCATAATGATAATGTTTATTATTGTAGGATTTTTGTAATATCACCATATTATTTTCGTTCAGAATAATCATACACCCACAGGACGTCAGTAGTAGTCATTATCACATCGTCATCATCGTCAGCATCACCATCTGTCAGTCGGCGGGCTAGTCCAAGCCCGCCTGGACGGCGCCTCCAACTCGTAACCTCGGGATACCTCAGTGGGTCGGAACCAGGATGGGATGGGGCGTGCGATAACTGTAAGAGGCGTGTAGAGCGCGATAGTCATATACTTTGTGTTATTCAGCTGTGCATACGGGATACGAACGTTTGAATCTTTTTGTTTAAGTCGCATTCAAAGGTGTGGCACTGTTCATTGGCTGTTCTCGGATCTGGTACAAGCACTTCCCACATTAATCATATTCTGACAGCATATATGGGCCAGGCGAAAAGTAAGAAGGCGTCCTCGGTTGCGTTTCACCCAGTATTCGAGGATAGGACATCGACCCCCTGGACTATACCTCCAGTACGAATGGCCCAGATTGGGCCTAGGACGGCGACGCACCCCGGGCATGGAGGTCGGCTTGCCACCGGTAATCAGTGTTCTTAGTGCGATTTTTTTAAGTTCTCGATCGCGTAAAAGCTTGCAACAAGTTCGCTACGTTTGCCGCTAGGGGCGCTGTTCCAACTCTATACACAAATTATTATTATTTTTTTGTATGACGACGCTTGCAGCTGAAAGTAAGTATTGTACTTTTTGACGAAGCATGTTGCTGGTAACTCTATTTTTGTAATCTGACGAAGCATGTTGCGGATAATAACATGTACTTTTAGGTTAGGAATATTGTGTTCTTTTTTTTTATAATAAATAAAGTTATTTTCAATACGCAAATTTGAGTTAACTTTTACGCGATCAAGAAGTTAAAAAACTGACACTACGCACACAGGACTACTTATACCTCGTTCTTCTTCTTCTCAGTCGTGTCACTCTTGACAGAGTGGTCGTGATCGTCATGTAGTGTTGGAAGGGGTAGACTTGATGCGTCTCACGATGTCGCGCCATCTCTCCCTGCTCGAGGCCATTCTACTGCACTCATTTAGGGGACCTCCCACTGCAGTTTTAATTTGGTCGGTCCACCGAAATGTGGTGCTGGAGAAGAATGCTTGGAGTTTCGTGGATCGACTTTCGTACAAATGTCTCGATACTTCAGGAACTCGGCATCAAGCAGCGTCTATTTGGTATAGTACAGTCTCGAATGGTGAATTTCTTCGGACACGTTTCGCGACGAGATGGTCGGTCCATAGAACGCCTCGTTGTACAGGGAAGCGTTGATGGTACAAGACCGCGCGGGAGGCCACCAATGCGGTGGACCGACCAAACCTCGTTAAATGTATTATTATAGCAAATTGTGATTCAATAAAAATATGGTAGTACGTCGCAAACTCTCGTTGTAAATGTTACGAATTAAATCTTCACCGTGGAAGTCAATCGTGAACAATTGTTGAGTACGTATTTCATTAGAAAAATTTGTACCCGCGTGCGGGATAACATCGTGCAATAACATCGTGTAATAAAAATCAAACCCGCAAAATTATAATTTGCGTAATTACTGGTGGTACCTCTTGAGAGTCCGCGCGGGTAGGTACTGGTACCACTCTGCCTATTTCTGCCGTGAAGAGTAATGCGTTTCGGTTTGTAGGGTGGGGCAGCCGCTGTAGCTATACTGAGACCCTAGAACTTATATCTCAAGGTGGGTGGCGCATTTACGTTGTAGATGTCTATGGGCTCCAGTAACCACTTAATATCAGGTGGGCTGTGAGCTCGTCCACCCATATAAGCAATAAAAAAAAAAGAATTAAAACTTTGTGTTATATTGCTGTAACAAATAAATCGCATTGTATATAACAAATATATTCATTAGTATGTTGTGTGTGACCGCGTAATCAGCACGAAACTAAAATGCACGTTAAAGTCCCAGATGTGAAGAAATGTTGTTTTTGCATTCCTTTACGGCGTGGGATACTTTTGTTTGGGATTGTAAATATTGTAAGTAGTATTAGTTATTAGTCCTTTTTATATAACTGAGTTCGTACATGATGGCGCTAGGTTAATTATATATCCTGCCGAGTTTCCATCATGCGTTTTTATTTGCAGGGAAGTACTTAATAGCCGTTATCCTAATGCAATTAGGATTCACTATCCAATTAATTGTATTATAGTTTGACTACGCATATATAAATAGCGTATTTCTAATGTATCAGATTTAATAAATAATAAAGCACATACTTTTTTTTTGTTAATACAAATTATTTGCTTAAGTTAATGCGTTGCTTTACTAGGCGAATTTCAAAACGTCATAATTACAGATAAAAAAAAATTTTCAAATTTTTTTTTTATATTCTTAAATATGATAATATTTCCTACCTTTCTTTCGTTTTGCCTACATGTGGAGAAACGGAAATTTCGGAGATGTTACATTTGAAAAGATTTCCAAGTTGTCGTGAATTGATTCAAAATGTTATTGATTGTTCTAGATTATATCTATCGTAGCTGTGTCGTTTCTAGTTATCACGACAGAGCTACACAGGTCAACGGCACTGAACGACGATTCTATGGAGGTGACTACCTCTACTGTTCTCTTTAGTATCTTTGGAATGAGCATGATATTAAATATCTTGCTACTCGTGGCTGGATATCAGGTATATTAGATCTTTTTTCATGAAACAATACCTATTGTAGGTTAGTACGGATAAAAAATTATGTTTAAATTGGGTTTTTTTTTTATTTATTGCTTAGTTGGGTGGACGAGCTCACAGCCCACCTGGTGTTAAGTGGTTACTGGAGCCCATAGACACCTACAACGTAAATGCGCCGCCCACCTTGAGATAAATTCTAAGGTCTCAGTATAGTTACAACGGCTGCCCCACCCTTCAAACCGAAACGCATTACTGCTTCACGGCTGAAATAGGCAGGGTGGTGGTACCTACCCGCGCGGACTCACAAGAGGTCCTACCACCAGTACAAGTGTGTGCTTTTTCATTAAATTGGTGCAACCGTCACTAAATTTATTGTTTTTGAATTAAAATTTTATTATTTATTTATAAGCAACAAATTCATTGCCCAAGAGACGCATCCTATATGGGCGAACTATTTTTTTTCTTACTTATTCGCTAATAGCCTAGGGGCTATTCCATGTTTTCCCCCCTATTTGTTGGTAGCCTAAGGGACTATTCTAGTTACGCCCGGACGGGTAGGTGAGCTTACGGGCTCAACTTTTTTTTTTTATTGCTAGATGGGTGGACGAGCTCACAGCACACCTGGTGTTAAGTGGTTACTGGAGCCCATAGACATCTACGACGTAAATGCGGCACCCACCTTGAGATATAAGTTCTAAGGTCTCAAGTATAGTTACAACGGCTGCTCCACCCTTCAGACCGATACGCATTACTGCTTCACGGCAGAAATAGGCAGGGCGGTGGTACCTACCCGCGCGGACTCACAAGAGGTCCTACCACCAGTAAAAAACCTGTAAAAAACCTGAGACAATTTGCTAACGCTAGCCTCAGCAAGAGCAGTGCTTCACAGATTCTACCACCGGGTAGGAATGGCGACTCACTGAGAAGATCTGTGGGTTACTCAGTGGCTTAATTGGCGACAAAATATAATTTATCTATGTAGTATTAAAATAATTTTGTGAGCCGGATTATGGCGGAGTATCGGTAGCTTAGTTAACTGGATATCTTTGTAGGTACTCGTATGACGAAAAGTTTGAAATTGTATTTTTTTATATTTTTTTTATTGCCATTGTAGGCAGACGAGCATACGGCCCACCTGATGGTGAGTGGTTACCGTCGCCCATGGACTTCAGCAATGCCAGGGGCAGAGCCAAGCCGCTGCCTACCACTTAATACTCTCCACAAGCCTCGTTTGAAGAAGGACATGTCATAGCGCTTGGGAAACACCGTGGAGGGGAGCTCATTCCATAGCCGTATAGAATTTTGTATAGAATTTTTAAAGAAGAGTTGAAATGTTTCCAGAAAGACATCTCAATGTTGCGTTTGTATAATTATTACGGCGTGGTCACTATATTCGCGGCATTGATCCCAACTTTCATGCTGCTCTCTCGGAAGATGGTTTTCAAAGTTTTGGCCGCCTTCATAGCTATAGGTAATCCATATTGGTAGGTAACATGTTAGTAAGTAGTAGTTACTAAGTGATTATTATTCACACAACATCAAATGCAATACATACATAGATAAGTGGATTTTTTATATTTGTTTTTTTTTTTTTTTTTTATTGCTTAGATGTGTGGACGAGCTCACAGCCCACCTGGTGTTAAGTGGTTACTGGAGCCCATAGACATCTACAACGTAAATGCGCCACACACCTTGAGATATAGTTCTAAGGTCTCAGTATAGTCACAACGGCTGCCCCACCCTTCAAACCGAAACGCATTACTGCTTCACGGCAGAAATAGGCGGGGCGGTGGTACCTACCCGTGCGGACTCACAAGAGGTCCTACCACCAGTAATTACGCAAATTATAATTTTGCGGGTTTGATTTTTATTGCACGGTGTTATTCCTTCACCGTGGAAGTCAATCGTGAACATTTGTTGAGTACGTATTTCATTAGAAAAATTGGTACCCGCCAGCGAGATTCGAACACCGGTGCATCGCTCGATACGAATGCACCGGACGTCTTATCCTTTAGGCCACGACGACTTCTTTAAATGCACCGGACGTCTTATCCTTTAGGCCACGACGACTTCTTTATGTATTACTATTACTAAATTAGAGAGGTATCTATAGTTCGTATTCACTTTTCTACTTCTAATGTATAATAATGTAATGGTATATTGTATAATAAATAATAAATAAATGGTAATGGTATAATAAATAACCTGTATGGGTATATTAAGATGTAATGTAGGTACATTTATAGTTTATATATAGTAAATTGTATGTAGATTGAATTCTCCAATAATGTAGTTAAATTTACCTAAAATACGAAATTACAATTTCATTTTTTTATGATTTTATTTGATTTCATTGAAAATACGCATAGGCACATAAACATTATAGATTTTTTAACTTAAATTACATTTCAGCAATGCAAATTTACGTCATCATATTAGTGAGGAGTGAAATTGTCAAGCTAGAAAAGGCTCAAATAAAAATAGACGATGAAGTACCGCCGCCGTGTCCCGAGGAGGCTTTTGTTGATGCTGATACAGAAACTTTATTGTAGCTAACGTTTTAAACCCGTAAGTCGATCTTTGGAAATGATGAACGAAAAATAAAAATATTAATGATATTCTGGTTTTATTTCTCAAGTAGAGTATTTAGTTTTCAATGAATTAATTTTATGTGTACGTCAGCTCGCAACTTGGTTCGTCTGCAATGTCCTTTCGCGTTAGACCTGTTTTCAGCAATGGGATGAAAGGTAGAATGAAATGGGATGGGAAAGGATGGGTGAAATGGGATAGAGTACCCAAAATATTTGCGAGGGTTTGCACTGTTTCTAAAATTTATTCTATGATTTGGACATGAAAATCTAACCGTCTGTACAGCGCTACTTTCGTATTTACAATTTTAGTATTGATGAGCCAAGTACCAAGCGCTGCTTTTTTTTGGGTCAAGAGAAAATCGCCGGACTCGGGTCTACGCGCTGTGGGCGGTTGGTGGGCACGTCGGAGTTGAACCGATTAAAACCTCCTATGGCCAGCTTATGTCCAAAACTCGGATGAGACAGACCTTTTCCTCAATATCGGTAATAAAATATCTAATTTCGGTAATGAAAATATGATCATGGGGTGGGAACTAAGCATTTATAAGAGACCTAGTAACCTAGTTTTATATTCACTGGTTTATCATGGGGTTAAATCAACACTAAGGTACTTCGTGTGTGAAGTGCACCAAGTCAATAACTATATTTAAAAAATAACTTTTACAAAATTATTCAATTATAATGTTTAAGCATAATAAGCAGTGTCACTAATTTTTTGTGCTCCATAGCTTATAAATCTTAGAATATGTAGTATCAGGCAAGGAACTTTCATTGCGAATTTCGTGCCACTTGCATTCGATATTGCTAAGTTTCAAAATCAAAAAATCTGAGACGATTCAGAAAACAGGGCCGCGAATACGACACGTTACGTTGAATGAGAACCGAACAAGAAGTTCTTCTCAATTACGTAATATTATTATTGAGGCGGCTGCGTTTACGGCAGCACGATTCCCGTACAGCGTTAATACCCTCATATTCATATGAAATGCTTTAAGTATTCCCAAATTTTGAACGGGAGCACAGGTGGTCGGCCCCAGGACACACAGTCGTGACTTACGCAGAGCCCGCCATTGTTTCGATAATATTCATTGAAATAACGAACCCGCTTAAATATAACATTGTATACGAAATTGGCCATTACGACTCGTGGTCTGACGGCAAAGACACCGCAACATGTTACGCTTGTAGTTTATTGAAGGAAAGCGCATAGGTATTTTTCTTTGTCGATTCGAGTCTTGGTTTTTGTAAAATTACGCGAATGTCAGTTTCAACATGAGTTCGTTCTCATTAACCGTGTTTCATAGGAAACGCTTTTCAAAATTTGACGCGGTGCGTGTCGTGTAATGTAAATTGTCTTAAGAATAAAATTAAGATGTTGAGTTTGAATGTGTTTTTGAGGGGTGTCGACGTACCACGTACACGTCAATGCTTAATTAAAACAAAGCAATAATTATGCATGTTGTATTTAACATGAAATAACAGTATATTAAACAACATTTACAATTGTAATTTTAGGAGTGTGATTTTAAATGTTTTAATTTTAGCGGGCTTTCTGTCTCTCTCCCACAGACTATCTCAATGTTTGTAGAGGAAGCTGTTAGTATCTGTAGGTGCATGTACAATCCGCCATAGGTAACGAACTAGATTTTCGAATTATTGTCTATTGATTATTATTGAAGTTGCATATATAGTAACGTGATATGCACTTACAAGTATTATTCTTGTGTTTGTGTATTGGAACGAAGTTCCTTACGGCAAGCTTGGAGGGGATAGGGATTTTGCTGCGCGACCGAACTGAAAAAAATGTGATAGTAAAACCGTAAGAAAAAATCCGTGGAAAAAAGTGCGTGGAATAAAACCGTTAAATGAGACGTGCGCAGGCGCGACAGTCGTATACACAAGCGAGTAGTGTATAATACCTTTCTCTTTCTCCCTCTTTCTTTTCGTTCTCTCATCCCTTCTCTCTCTATTTTGTAATTATTTCTATTTCTATGTAATTTTATGTTGTCAAACAAAAATAAAGAGACATATTTTGTTATTTTAATTGATAATTTGAATTACGATTTTATTTTTATTTTACGTAATTTATTATTTCCTAAAATACTGAATTTCCTAAATACTTTCCTGTACTTAAATAAAAACTAATCAGCAAAATTTAAGAGAAAAATAAAGAAAACCAACATAAAATTGAGCACGATTTTTTTTTTGCAAATTGTGGCGATTCTACATTAGCCGAAGGAACTTCGTTCCTACCTGGTGTCCCACGACACCACATTTAATTTTTATATTATTGAAGATATTTGTATAGAAAAACAAAAAATGCTCGTTAGCAGTGTTTGATAAAAGAGTAGATTTTAATAAATTTATTTTGATTGATAAAGTTGTTTTGCTGTTTGAAGCAATGCGTACATGTAGCACTTCTTCGTCCACCATTTTGAATATGATCTAATGATTCTGAATATTTAATAATAAACATACTTTGCTTTTCAAAAATTCTATTAATATGTAAGTTCATTACGTGCATAGCTAATTGGCCGACCAGTTTAATACTTCGATGTATGTACACTTAGCATTTATTATAGTAATTTCCTATATGCCTCAGTTTCTGTAGGTATATTTAAGTAGCATATGGCATACGAGTGAGAGAAGTCTGAAAACCGCAACCGCTGTGGGCGGGAAGGACATGATCAGTTAGGTACACGCTGTTTAAGGACATATCAGAAACTCGTAAAAAAATAATGAAAACATTTTATGAGTTTTGCGTTAATTATGTAGAGAATAATGATACGAAAAATTCTAAAGCTTTGATGTAATTAAGAGGGAATAAAAATAAATAATATGTACGAAACTATTTCAAGCACAAAGCGAAATTGACCTAGAGTTTTTTTTTCCTTTTTATTGACCTTGTAGGCAGACGAGTATACTGCCCACCTGATGGTGAGTGGTTACCGTCGCCCATGGACTTCAGCAATGCCAGGGGCAAAGCCAAGCCACTGCCTACCGCTTAATACTATCCACAAGCCTCGTTTGAAGAAGGACATGTTATAGCGCTCTGGAAACACGGGTGATTTGAAGTATATAGTTTGTGATAGTCCAAAATGGGTTAATACTTTATAAGCCTTCTTTTTTAAATAAAATTAGATAGTATACGACCCACACATGACTTGGAGCTATTTTTATTAAATTTCAAGACAAAACCATTAAGTTATTTGCATTATTCAATGTTGTCAGGGAATTCAGGTTTCAGGAAGATTCTAATTATGTTTTTAAATGGTACTTTAAGCGTAGCCGAGTCTCGGTAATGTAAAATGCACTTATTAGCAGAGGAGGGCGCCGTGAGAGCAGCGCCTAATGGTGCCATTCAACGGTTGAATGGAAACGCGAAATTGCCAACAATTATATACTTTCGGAATGATAACCGGTGGAAGGCCTTTACGAGGCGTCCGCGGACGAACGTCTCGTCCTAGTTGAGACTATGATGCAGGCTCAGGAGAAAAGGTTTATTTATTTCAAACTAGTGGTCCCGCAGTCGAAATTCGACCTATAATTAATTGAAATTATAAGTTTAAACATTATTATAGTTCTATTTTCAAACGCTATAATACATCTATAACATAATCACAGATTTCGCTAAAACTAGACTATAGGTAAATAATATTGAAGATAAACAATATTAATGTATTTTTATTACACAATTTAAAAAAAAATTGCATTCTGCACTCCTTCTCTATATTCTCCATAAGTGTGGGAAATTTCATGTTCCTCCGTCCACGCAATTTTCGTAAAAAGGGTAAAAAATTTTTGCTTCACGTATTAATGTAAGGTATATGCTATTGTGATTCTAATATATTATATATTATTATACATATGTATTATAAATAATATTTTTATTGTCGATTTAAAAAAAAATACGCATCAATCCTCCAGCGACCATGAAAAGTGTAAAGCAATCGAAACATCGGAAATAATATGAAGAAAATAGAATGCACCAGATTAAATTCTAAATTTGGTTTTAATTATGTCAACGGCTCGCGAAAACGGAAGAAACCGAAAAAAAATAATACTAAATGTATATTTAGTTGTATCGATTCATTGATTTTGTTGATATATAAATTATTGTTACAACTAGATGTCAATTAATAAACTTTTGAACAAAGAACGCGAACCGAAACGTTTATTGTCAACATTAAATTGATGGTATCTGGGTGAGGCGAGGCGAGGTGACGTCACAACATGGCGGGCAGGTAGGCAGTAGTGGAGATAGGATCCGGTCATCCTGTCCATTTCCGGTCTTCACGCGGCCGTGACGCTTCCGGGCACGCGTCGCAGCCGTCGCCGACGTTGATATAAAGCAGTGTGCACTGGACAAGACACTGCTAAATCTTACTAATGATAAATACATAAACGAAAAAAATGTATCCATGCTCTTATGAGCCGATAAATAATTATGCCCATTGTTTTTTTTAAATTTATTGCTTAGATGGTTGAACGAGCTCACGGGCCACCTGATGTTAAGTGGTTACCGGAGCCCATGGACATCTACAGTGAAAACGCCGGCCACCCATCTTGAAATATGAGTTCTAAGATCTCATTATAGTACAACGGCTACCCCACCCTTCAAACCGAAACGCATTACTGCTTCACGGCAGAAATAGATAAGGTGTCGATGCCGTAAAGATAACATATTGCCGGGTTCCAAGGGAAGGTCTTCCACCTCACGTCCCCACGTGGACGGTGGTGTTTAAGTTGTCTTAATTATTGCTTACGGATACGGTTTCTCTCCAGGTGAGCCGTGAACTTGAATTTGTATGCAGAGACAAGTGTCAACAACAATACCACCCACTACTGAGGAAGGAAACCGATTTTGCTATTTCTTAGTTAATCTGTTATTCTAATATCGTTCGTAAATCGAAAGTTATACTTTTTGTAATTGTGTTACTCGGACTGGCTCTTCTATTAAAAAAAATCGGTTTGATATTCCATGTTTCGTCACTCGACGTTCGCAAGAGGAGTTTTGTGAAATGAATTCGTTTCTGGCTACAATTGAATGGACTCCGCTGATGCTGCTGTCATGTCTTGAAACTTCTGCTGCTACCATACCACGAGGATGCTCTCTAACTTTCTATATTTAGCCGTTTTGAAGATTTACAACAAAACACACATGTAGCTAGTAGGTAAGTATGTAATTTAAATAGAAATGCTTTATCTTTATTATTTGTTACTACTACTTGTATTATAACAAGATTTTCTATTTTGCTGAAAAATAAGACTTCTATTAGAAATAGCAAAATCGTGTGTTTATATTCTGATATCTGCCTATATTCGGATCTGTACAATGGCTGATTTCATTTATATCTTACTCACACTATTCATAACTAGTAAATATGTTTTCTTTGATACGCTTTTATTAGCTTCAGACGTATGTATGTTTGTAACGGAATCTATGAACATGATTTTGACCCCCTTCAAAACGTCGGGCTAACTCGAAATTTTTTAAACTTATTAAGGACCGATGACAATTCATATTAAAAGAAAATTAAAAAGAAAAATAAATTGAAAAAATTGAAATAAAATTAAAAATGAAAAATAAACAATAGTTTAAAAAAACGAACAACATACGCTTTTATAGAAAATCCAACTAAAATATAGAAACTAAATTTTAATAAATTTGATTTTAAAATAGCGTAAGAAGAAAAAGGATTTTATTGTAAAAAAGCGTGGGGTGCATTTCAGGATATTATTAAAATAACCCTTCTACTCATATCTGTTCATAAAATATTTATTACTACTGATACCATGCACCCCACGCTTTTTTTACAATAAAATCATTTTTTCTTACACTATTTTTAATTCAAAATTATTAAAATTTATTTTTTGTTTTTTAGTTGGATTTTTTATAAAATGGTATTTTGTTAGTTTTTTTTAACTATTATTTATTTATAAATAAATTTAAATCAATATCTAAGTAATGTACGACGTAATACGTTTGGGTTTCATGATTTTAAACTTTATGTATTTTGGAGTTTTGGACATCGTCTTGTGATTACTGAAGAACTAGGTTTTTATTTTTTTAATAATATAATTACTAAACAGTCCCTTGAGTTATTTGGTTTGTGTGACAGATTTCTTTGGAGGATTTCTTTACTGATAATATTTCTTCAAAGTCTCTACTCGTAGCAAAAGGGTTACGATGAAAACGATTGAAAGAAAAATCGATATTCTCAATTTTTCCATTTTGAAATTTGTACAATAATACACGGTTTTGAAACATCAATGTGCCAGTGAATTCCCATTGGCGTCATGCATCCCTGTTCCTTCATAATATATTGACAGGTGCCCCGAATAGCACCTGACAGCGGTCATGCCCATATGTCGTTTATCCTCTGTAAAACACTCACGCGAGCATCCCTCACACACAAACGTCATTTAAAATATTTCATATACATTACTCTTCTAGTTTCCAAACTTTTAAGTGGTGTTGCATATCGAGACGCAATGAAAAATGTACATTGTCAATAAGTATAGTGATAACGAGTAATGGTTGAGACGCAAAATTAAATACGACTTAAATTAAACCCGAGTAAGTAATAGTTAGGTGTAATTAAAGTGGTGTTTTAAAAACGCCTTCTTAATGCGGTCTCCATGTGTAGGGGACGTGACATGTGCCAAGCGTTCCTACACTTGACTATTTTTTTTAATTAATTACAAGGTCCTTGGTTGAACTATTTTTGAAATCAAATTACTCTTTTGCAGTAGGAACGTATGAGTATTTTGATTTGTAGCATTCTTTTATATCGTTCTAGACTATTCTAGAAGGATAGATTATGCCTAGTGTTATTTTAATTACGAAACCTGTGTTAATGTCGTTAGCTTGAGGGCAAAGTCAATAAATCGAAGTCAAAAAGTTCACATTACGCCCTACCACCATAAGACCCGCACAGGCAGGTACCACTGTTCTGCTGATTTCTGCTGCGAAGCAATCGTGCGTTCCTAAGAGACAGCCGTTACATAAGAAATTGAGATTTCGATCTCATGTCTTAAGGTGATATTCATCCGGTTACCACTTAACAATAGAGTGCTCTGAGGAATTTTTTGAGATGATCCCCTCATCTCCTTTTTATCATCGCACCTCCCGCCATCGGAGCAGAGTTCATCCATATTATCCGGAACCGCTGCGCTCATCGACAGTGCGTTTCCAGAGGTTGGGCGACAGTAACCACTTACCATCAGGTGGGCCGTATGCTCGTCTGCCTACAAGAGCAGTAAAAAAAAATTAGGTGAGCCGTGAACTTGGTATCCATACGAATACCGGACATCTCGTATGTTAGAGCCTGAACGCTTTATTGGCTTTGTTGCTATGTACTTATCGACATAAAACATATTTATGTACCAGACTGAACAAAATTTTCTATTTTAGTTTTTACCTACAACAAAAACAAAAAAAACAATGAATAACATAAAACAAGAACGCGTTGAAAGGATAGTTTTTTTTACGAGAGTCCCTTGTGCACGCTATTTTAAAATTATCTTCCGCTGGGCTAATTTGTTATGAACATAAAATAAATATATCATTTAGACTGACGTGACTAATGAAATAGAAATGTCATTTCCGACATAAATCTACTATGTATTGTCTAAGAGAGAATTGAAGTCGTCGTGGCCTAAAGTAGACGCCCGGTGTATTCGTATTAAGCGACTATGCCACTGTTAAAATCTCACCAGCGGATACCAAAGTTTCTGATGAAATACCTACTGTATAAGTATTCACGAATAGCTTCAATGACGACAGAGTAACATCGTGTAATAAAAATCAAGTCCATAAAAATTGTAATATGCGTAATTCTAAATGACACATAGACTGAGACTGATCTTCAAAGTACCCACATTAACTTCATTAACGTTGTTGTGGCTATGGGTACGCCTACTCCTTAAAACCTGATGGTCCCTGAGCTTGTTGACTTGTGTACGGGTTAAATAAAAAATACTAGTTGGTTTAATTAAAGAAGAAATATGGCTAAACATTAATTACTTTTATCATAAGCTTTTTTTTATCCTACCTAATCTAATGACCTTGCGAGTCCATTTCAGCTCACGGTGAGTTCACGGGGCTCAAACTTGACGACGTTGCTAACACTAACTCTAGCACAGTGGGCTGTGTCTGTGGGTTAATTTAACCGCCGAGCCCTTCGTCGCAAGCGACGGGTTCGACGAAAAATCCTGAGCAAAATTAATACAAAGCAAACGATAATTCTATCTAAATATATTTGTTTGATATAATAGTTCCGTCTCCAAGACAATCCAGTTAAAACGCCTGAACAATGCTACGCACGTGCAAAGTACCCACATTTTTTCGTAAAGAGGGACACGTGTTTCGCCTGTGATCGCGACTTTCACATTTGCGGCGCCTTTGCTCGAACCGTTTAAGACGGCGCGTCGACTTGGTATAATAATATTCGTGCGTCGTCTCCGAAGTATATTAGCTCCGGTAATGGCACTTAATGACAATACGTAAATGGCGCATTATGTGACGATTGTGTATTTCCTCGAGTCGTGACGTCACAAAACGAACCTCTATGATTTTTCGGGGTTATTTGAACATAAAAGACTTCGCAAATTCAATAATTAAAGTTTTGATGAAATCAAATTACACGGTCGAGCGTCCGGAATGCTGAGCAAAATGACATGTCGCGTGATCTCGTCACTTGTTCCCGTCGCCTTAAGGTTGCACATGAAGTATTAACTGGAAAATATGGAATGTCGCAGTGTCGTGATCGAAAATCTTCACTAAAACACTCTCGTGTCGTTTTCAATGACGTACCTTTTAATTATGCGCTACCTTCCGGGCAGGCGGCGCGTATCATGTTCCTTTAACTGGTACATTTTTGTTTCAAAATGAGAGTTTTTAGCTCAAATATGTAATTTATTTAGCATTCTGATATTTATGCCAAGATCTGACAAACAAATTTTTGTGTTAATAATTTTTATTTGATAGGCAAGGAAAGTAACAGTGTTACAAAGGTTTACCTAATTTAACTGAAATCGTTTACCGTTATCCGTCTATTTATTGAATTCAAGAGGGACATTTAATTTTGTCAATCGACATAATATTCCTGTTTTAAGATGTCGTGTGTAAGAGCTCAGGAAAGTACTGGGTCTAAAGGTCTACAAGTAATGAGGCAGAAGATTGCGCCGTCACGTATCGTAACAAGCGAACTCGATGTTGTCCGTCTGCTTACGACGTATGACGATTTTGTTTATTTATAAACTTATTGGCAATTGACCGCTTGAGATGGATGAGGGGTCAACGGTCTACATGCAGGATTACACGTTTGTATTTCGAAAGGACATTATTGTGCTGCGTTTTGTTTATTTATCAACAGGTTCTAACACAATGTTTATTTTAAATAAGATTGATTGTGAGTCAATCATAATTTAAGCGGTTCTAATTTTATATCGTAAGTTTTATAATTACAAAATTATCAGTCAAAACTATGTTCAATTAAAAAAAAATCGATATTCAATAAACAAATTATCAAACACGTTACTTATTGTCTAATGTTCTCATCTGACTCAACGGCTACATCAATTCGGTAGCGTTCTCCTACGAAACAATACTAATTTGTTTAAAATATCAGATGGACACCCACAATAAAAAAAAATAACGCGCGCCGGACAACATTAATATATCGGAGAAACAATAAAAAAGTCGCGTTTTGAATAATAACAGCGAGCTCGATCCCCGCGCGTATCTGACGTCTGCATCTCCCAACCTGCGACCGGGTATCGCATTACATATAAAATATTTATTATTTATAGCTCGTAATTAATAAAAACACATGGGCACTACAAAAACAAGTAGCCCGAGTGGCTAACAGGAACAGATAATAACTCAATCGAGGCAGCATTGCCGTCCGCAATTTGTTCCAGTCGGAGATTTGATCTGGGAGCTGGCGCATGTTTATATGTATAAAGAAACGCATTTTGCCTACAACAGTAGCTTAATGTCTTAACATGATATGTTAGCCCAAGTCTACTGCGGTTACGTAGTAAATGTTTCTTACTTTTACGTCATCGCTTATCTTATTTATGTTGGCATCTTAGATTTTATTTAAACATCTCTGCTGTTTGTTGATTTAAAGGAAATTTTGCATGAATATATTATGGTACATAATTGATTTTTTATTGTGTTTTGAAATTCAATTTTGTTTTGCATTCGTTTGATTGGTTTACTGTCTATCTGTTATTATCAGAGTCTGGATATCACAAAGGCTCACTTACTTCATTATCATACGAGTTGAAAGTGGAAACTTAAAAATTATTTGAATCTGTGTGTTTGAATGTGTATGTATTTTTATTGAAATAAAATAATTCTATCGGCCAACCTCAAAGGTAGATCTCACGAATGGTACGAGATAGACAGCATAGATAGGAGCCTTATCACCAGAAAAAAAATATTCATATTTCACAAAAAAGTAATATTATATAACGAGGTTTTAAATCGTTTACTTCGACAGATAAGGATCTATGTAATTTTTGGCACATAAAGATTTGCCTGACAATCGCGCTTTTGACCTTGCTTTGTAACGTTTGCTTGTTGATGCTATTTATAAGGCGTCAGTACTCTTTTATCATGTTCTTATTAAATCATATTTAAATTTGCATCTGTTACATTTGACACTAGCCAAAGTCGTAAAAATCTCTGTTTATTTGGCTGTCAGAAAACCCGAGCGTTCGGAATACGGACGGTGCGCGCGTGGGTTTGAAATACGAGCATTATGTAGGGAAACTTTAATAAAGTTCTCATGAAAATGCAACAATGTGGCGGTCGCAGTAACTTAATCTAAGGGAATGAATCTGCAAATGAAATCTGCAATGGAACAACGCAATCTCAGAGCTGTGATTTTGTTTTGGGTATTTTTTATGGCTCGCTTTTTATGTACGAAATGTGTAATATATTGTATTTAAAAACGGAACGTTTTTATTGTTATTTGGATATACTCATATATTTTTTTTATTTTTTTATTGCCTTTGTAGGCAGACGAGCATACGGCCCACCTGATAGTGAGTGGTTACCGTCGCCCATGGACTTCAGCAATGCCAGGGGCAGAGCCAAGCCGCTGCCTACCGCTTAATACTCTCCACAAGCCTCGTTTGAAGAAGGACATGTCATAGCGCTCGGGAAACACCGTGGAGGGGAGCTCATTCCATAGCCGGATGGTACGTGGAAAAAAAGATCACTGGAAACGCACTGTGGATGACCGCAGTGGCTCCAGGTAGTATGGATGAACTCTACTCCGGTGGCGGGCGGTGCGATGGTAAAAACGAGACGTTGGTATCATCTCGAACAATTCCAATTCACAATTCAATTTCTTTCAATAACAATTCATATTCATAATAAGGTTTTAAGACGTATTGTTCATGTTTATGTGGCACTCGCGATACCTATCAGTCGTTAAAATTCACGATAATAGATTAAATTTTAAAATTATTACGGTATATTTTATTGCTCAATCTATAGTTAGATTCGATTAAGAGCTAGTATAAAGTTTCACGGTGCATGTGAATTGTGATGAGGCACACAGAGATTTTATATTTTTAATGCAGAGTACAAAGCGTAGCATTCGATAAACGAAAACCGATCCGACTTTTATCCGCGACCCGACATGCACTAAAGCTGGTTGTGCTCCATATAGATGAGATAAGTTAAATGTTTTTGTGAACCTTGTTGACACCACGCATATTGTAATTATCTAAGGCGATATACAAATGCTTAGCCGCATAATAAAATAGGAATTAGATCGTGTAATAAAAATCAAACCCGCAAAATTATAATTTGCGTAATTACTGGTGGTAGGATGTGGTAGGTGTGAGTCTGCACGGGTAGGTACCACCGCCCTGCCTATTTCTGCCGTGAAGCAGTAATGCGTTTTGGCTTGAAGGGTGGGGCAGCCGTTGTAACTATACTTGAGACCTTAGAACTTATATCTCAAGGTGGGTGGCGCATTTACGTTGTGGATGTCTATGGGCTCCAGTAACCACTTAACACCACTGTGAGCTCGTCTACCCATCTAACCAATAAAAAAAAAACATGATTTTCGCAACAATATAGAAGTTTTTCATATACTTAAAACTAAGTCATGTTTTTATGTACTTTAGTTATTTTATGGCGAGGTAAACTATTATTAGTTTTGGTGAAAAAAAAGGGGGAGAGGGAAATTGTAAATGACTCTTTTTATATTACTTAAATACGATCCAGAATTATTTAATTGTTGAGCTGCGTCTTTGCTGGCACAATTCAAGCGGTATAGTTGTTCGCTAATTAACAAACAGAACATCACTAGCTTTAATTTGAAATACTTGTATAAAATGTACGGAGTCCTTTGGAATTTGGTACAAACAAAGTAAATCAGCGATTTCTAATTAAAAGTTGAGAACATTGAGAACGTTTAATTTCTTATGTGTGGTAACGTATTTATTTTGGTATCACCTACCAACCTTTGGTTATGCCTTTGATTTACCTACTTTGATATATGTAGTTTACATTACATAAGAGGTATTTCAATTTAGATCTCATTAAGCCAACCATAACGAGCAAAGCGATCTAATCAATTGAAAGGAATAAATCATATTCAGTGATACAAGCGAAAATTACGTCAAATTTTGATAATGAAATAGCTTATTAAGCACTAATTGAATTTGTGTATGTCTCCTAGAGGCTCCTGGATTATTTGGGTAAGTAACATTATACAATACATGGTTCTAAAATTTGAGCAGAGGTGATTATTTTTCATTGAATTATTAATTTGTGCATGCAACCAAGTTTAAGCTGCATTTTAGATCATATGTCCTAAGACGTAAGGTCGAATTTGAATTAGGTACATACGCCGAAAAGGCTTGCCTTAGCACAGAAATACATAATGTGAGTCGACTATTATCAAAGCCGGCAATCTGACTTTTGGACAATTATTGGTAAATCAGAAAAACGAATTATTGACTTTGTATTCCATTGGCAGTCACAAAACTCTTCGGAACGACATCTTAGATAAATAACAGGTTAACTATTAACCTTTATTTAATGCAGGTTTTGAACCGTATTCTTTGAAGGAGACGATTATATTCAAATCAATCTGTATTGACATATCAATAACATTTTTTTGTCCAAATGCACAGATAATAATAACCTTTGATAATAGACGACTCATGTGCTATCGACTCGCACAAATTCAACGGTGAGTTAAACAATGATTCTAAATTTTATAACGCTGTACGAGAAAGTATTATAATGGATCGCATACTATTAAGTCCATTATAACAAGTGTACAATTATGATGAAGACGACCTGAGCGATGTGTTGCGCGCGTTGATGCAAATTAGCCCGGATGATGATTCAATTTCTAAGTAACGTGTTCACTTATTATCGTGACGTTCTTTCAATGAATGATTGTTAAATGAGCGACGTTAAATGTCGTCGTTAACGGTTAGTTTTTTTTTTTACAATTATCGGATGCTAATTTCTGTGGTTACAATTGAATTCTGAGCTTGAAAAGAGAATTGATTGTCTACCTAATTATTACTTTACTAGCACACTTTAGTGCGGGTCGGCATGGCGGAGTGTTATGTAATTTATTGTTGGAAGTGCAAATTTAATTTAGTTTTAAGATTTTTTTTCTTTGTGGATGCATAAAAGAACCTCACAGCTATCAATATTAAATGGCTACTACAGATAAAATAGATAATATGAACGCTCAGCCCACTGAGTTTCTCGCCGAATCTTCTCAGTGGGTCGCGTTTCCGATCCGGTGGTAGATTCTGCGAAGCACTGCTCTTACCAGGGCCAGTGTGAGCAACAGTCCGGTTTGAGCTCCGCGAGCTCACCTACACGTCAAGGAGAAGCTGAAATAGCCTCTCAATGATATCAGGATAGGTATTAAAAAAAAAATGAATGCTACCTTACATGAAATTTGAGTTTGATGTCTCATTCTAGAAAATTAGGTTGGATGGCAGCTCTCTTGCTGCTTGTGTATCTAGAGCATTAAATAGTTTGTTGTCTAAAATAGAATATTTTTTTAATAGCCTAGCCTAGAATATTTTTTTAATGTTAAAAGCAGTTTATTGTATTTTTTAAAAGTCCCGATATGCGAACAATGGCGACGTCTTCGATCAACATTCGAACTGATGACCACGACAACTCTGCTAAGGGTTCAAACGACCAAGAGGAAGAAGAAGTTTCATTTTGTAATGAAGACAAACGTAACCTATACCAGACGTGATTAAACCTGTTTTTCGTATAAGCGTCTTAAAAGCGTAATTGAAATTTTCTTTTGCTTTTTCTGGTAGTAGGACCTCTTGTGAGTCCGCGCGGGTAGGTACCACCACCCTGGCTATTTCTGCCGTGAAGCAGTAATGCGTTTCGGTCTGAAGGGTGGGACAGCCGTTGTAACTATATGTAACGAGATCTTAGAACTTATATCTCAAGGTGGGTGGCGCATTTACGTTGTAGATGTATATGGGCTCCAGTAACCACTTAACACCAGGTGGGCTGTGAGCTAGTCCATCCGTCTAAGCAATAAAAATAAAATAAATTCGACACATCTGACCATTTCACGTGCCGCAAAGTTATGCAAGAAATTTATGAAAAATAAAATTTTTCGCTAATCTAATTTTCATTCGTACAAATATTCTTATAAAATCTTCTGAAACTAAACTATTCGTGTAAGATGCAATCATTTAATGTACAAACTATATTTCAAATTCGTACAAAGTTCTTGCTCGGTAAAATACGGTAGCTCTTCGATAAATCTCGCCCGATCGACGCCCCCGCACACTGCCTCAATTTATTCATGCGAAGCTCTGGTACTCATTTCATAGAGACGGGCATAGGTCAAGAACGAATAGACATTGCCATTTAGTTACGACATCAAATTTATTGTTTAATATATATTTTAATGTTTTTTTGATTTATTGAATTTAACCATTAGATACAGGATTTAGTAACGATATTATGGATAACTGTATGATGACCGAGCTTTGCTCGTTTTTTTTTTTTTTTTTGATAACACCATCTTGTGTCTTTAAAGCGGTTAGTTGCCCTCAATTAAGAAAAATAGTATTACTATTCGCCAATAGATGTCGGAAAGAGTCATAAAGTTGATTATCGAAAACACGAACAAAACAACATTTTCTGAAAATCGTTGGAGCCGTTTCCGAGATTCAGATTATATATACAATAATTGCTTTAAAGGTATAAGATAATAATATAATAACAACCTAACTAAAAACAGAAATATTTACAATATAATAACTATTTTACAAAAAATATAACTGTGCCAAACCGTCGTCGCTTGGCAGCGTGCCCAGAAGGCTGGTAGCATTGCCACCTCGTATGGTAATCCTTAACCTCTGTGCAAGGTATAAGCCAGCCCTCTGGTTACCAGATATTTCGACCAACCTCTTTGCCATGTCATTAAAAAGGCGGTGTGCACTAGGACTTTTTTTTGTTTTTGTTGAGATGGGTGGACGAGCTCACAGCCCACCTGGTGTTAAGTGGTTACTGGAGCCCATAGACATCTACACTGTAAATGCGCCACCCACCTTGAGATATAAATTCTAAGGTCTCAATATAATTACAACGGCTGCCCCGCCCTTCAAACCGAAACGCATTACTGCTTCACGGCAGAAATAGGCGGGGTGGTGGTACCCACCCGCGCGGACTCACAAGAGGTCTTACCGCCAGTCAAACCCCACAGACCCAAAGTTTCTACCTCAAACGGCTCCAATATGAAACCTCTATCGAGGTGCATGACTCCCGTGCACTATTTTATTTCCTAGTGAAAGATTTTAGTGCCTTTAACCTGTCTAGCTTGGTAAATACGGCACCGGTCCATAAATCTCATACGACTAAAGACCCCGTACTCTAAGCTTAATAGGTATTTAAGCGATATTAGAATTTTCATTTTGTGAATATTATACCGCAAAGTTTAAATTTATCGAAGATAGTCAAAACAGATTACATTTGAAAATGACGATGGTTTTTCAAATGATCAAAAACATAGGCGAATATTCGCTTCCTTCGAGTAAAAAGTTTTTTTTTTCTTTCTCCTTTTTATTAAGAAATGAGTTCTCGTAATGTCACTAAATAGTATCGCGTGCAAGTTGCTAGCGATGATTATAATTATAGTTATTCATTGAAATTGTTTTCTACTTTTTAGGATTTAAACAAAAACTGACTGTACTTTTCATTTAAAACAAACAGAAGAAGCACGATCGTTATAATGTTTATTTTTATTATAAAAATAAAGTAGGTGAGCACGAAGAGCGTTCTGGCGATTCCTTTTGAGCATAAATCTCATTGCGGGCAGTGGGCCGACGATAAATAATCGTGGCGTGGAAACGGGCCGTGTTAAGGCCTTCGTATTTGCATGCGTACCTACAGTGGTAGCGACGTGTTGGCGCTAAATTGTAATATGGATTTTAATATTTTAATTTATTTTAATTTTATTTAAGTTTTACTGATGGTAGGACCTCTTGTGAGTCCGCACGGGTACGTACCACCACCCTGCCTATTTTTGCCGTGAAGCAGTAATGCGTTTCGGTTTGAAGGGCGGGGCAGCCGTTGTAACTATACTTGAGACCTTAGAGCTTATATCTCAAGGTGGGTGGTGCTTTTACGTTGTAGTTGTCTATGGGCTCCAGTAAACACTTTACATTAGGTGGGCTGTGAGCTCGTCCACCCGTCTAAGCAATAAAAAAAAACAATAATAATAATTACTTTAAAATTTTCAGTATATTATGCATTGTTGGCTTTACATGATGTAGTAGTATAGTCAAAGCCTTAACGTATCGATTACGCGAACAATTACTTTAAGATTAACCAAGAGATTAGCAGTAGAATTACTTCAGTGTTGTAATGAACATAAGCATAATAGACATGTACCATTGGCTAAAATTTTTCTGAAATTCATGTGAAATGTATCGACAGGTTTTTTTTTTTTTTTATATCCAACTAGTGCTCCCAACTAGCCTTAGCATTGTATTGACGTTGTTACTGGCACGCGCAAGGGTTATGTATTCAATTTGTAGACCGTTCACGTAAGGGTCAGCGCAAAGGTCTGACGTCAGTGCCATTTTGAAACAAAACAAAATATGAAACATCTAAAAAGCAAAGCACCATCAATTGGCGAACAACAACAACTTTACATTAAGGAAATCTTATAAAGCAGCATTTACAAATGTACAACTTCTAGAATGACATCGAGCTAAATTTAAATTTAATTTTAGTGTCCCGTTTCACGAAAACCGGCCTTTAAGACACCAAGCAATCTTATAAGAATAAATAAACTGAGAGTCAGAATATTTTAAATCTTAGTTTCCTTCCTGTCCAATAAAATCGTACAAACTCTGTTACGACGCTAGAGATAGGATAATTTTCGATCGGAAATCTTAGATTATATTTTTTTGTAGACTGAATAGCGCGAATACGAATATAATTTGTTTTGGCGTGAAACGCACCTCGAAACAAGCGAATAGCAATTTCCTTCTTTGTATTTTTTTTATTTACCACCGAACAGTCGTGTGTACAAGGAAGAATAAAGTAAATACTATATTTTATCTGTGTCCGACTACTAATAAATGCTGTTACAATAAAATAAACAATTAGAAACATCAAACATACCTAAACATTTGAATTTGGAACATGTC
The DNA here is from genome assembly GCF_003987935.1 of Bombyx mandarina. The sequence goes on from NW_021011538.1 coordinate 1,759,948, forward strand.
ATCCACGAATGATTTTTTTTTCTTTTTATTTGGGCGGTAATTTTACTTCGTTACTTCGTTTTACTTAATATTTTACCACATGTTTTAATTTAAGCAAACATTTTTTCTGTCAAATAAAAACACCTGTTCCGTCCATAAAAATTGACTTGTATGGTCACTATCACTGTTCGTTTCTCGCAGGAAGCCGGGCAACTCGTAATAAGTCCAACAAATAATTCTCGTACAAAATATACACACTAATGTGACTAATATAATAATATCTTATGTGCAGGACATCTACTACTAACCCCGGGAAGATTTAGTTGCGTTTGGATGATATCATGCAATTCGTAGCCAAGAAGCTTTATGTTGTCTGAATTGTATTTATATGGATGTTATGGATGAAATACTATTCCAAGTGATTTCGATAGATTATTTAAAAGCGATTACTTGCAAAATGAATTTGGAGTTTGTTTTGGTGTTTATGGACTTCGGTAATTACTTAGCACTAGGTAGACCATGAATCGTGGTTGCGACTTGGATACGGCAGAGCACGCGCTCGTCGCCTGCCTCGCATGGGAGGGGTGGTGCCGTGACCTTGTCGCAAAAATAAGAAACGACTTGTCGTTGCCGAGTGTTGTGGCATCGACGCTCGACGGCGACGAGTCGTGGAAGGCGATGCTCGACTTCTGCCAGTGCACCATCTCACAGAAGGAGGCTGCTGCGCGCATGAGAGACGCACAAGCCCGCCGCCGTCGAGTGGGGGCCAGGGAGACGGATCTCACCCAAGCCCTGGCCCTCTAAGTGTTTCGGGTCCCCTTCACATGTCGGTCTGGGGACCGGCGAAGGGGGCCTAAGAAGACAACGTGCAAGCTGCTCTGCACGCGTTTTACGCAAGAGCATCCAGGTGATCGAAGGCCGGCTATCCTCGACCCACGCTGGTTCTGACCCAGCGGGGTATTTCGTAGAATAACTCACTCTAACCGGCGCCATCTAGGCGGGTTCTGGATAGCCTGCCGACCGAGAGGGCTGGTGGTCGTGGCGCCGACGACCACCGGTGCGGCATCCCGAGGGGGAGGGTGATGGGGGAGATACTCCGCACTAAGCGCTTCACTCTCCCCCCTATTCCATGAGTGCTGTCTCATGCGAGGTTTCGACGTGGGTTGTTGAGCGACAGGAGATTTTAGTTGATTCGACTCCGACATACCCCCCCCGCCATCCCAAGTGGAGGGTGGGAGTCCGGCGATTACGTCCTGACAAAAACAAAAAAAAGGTGGACCATGAGCTCGTTCACGCAACTACGCAATCCAAAAAGTATTATTAATGTTTTCTGTAAGGTTTACGGGTGCCCATTTTTTTACGGTGCAAATTTCAAGAACTATATTTAGATAATTTACAAACGACTTTCATTTTTTAGTTTGTTTCGTCACGGATTTTTTTTTGGTTCGCGTTTAAAACTTTAATTTTTTTTCCTGAGGATGGTTAAAACTGCATAGTGTGTTGGGCAGAGCGCCCGGCAGCCGGGTCCGGCTCGTAAACCGCGGACCACACGCGGGCGGAGGTGTGAAGGCAGCGCGCTCGCCCCGGGGGCGCGCATAACTCACGAGCAGCGGGGCGCCGGCCATTCATACGCACACCGACTTTTCGGGTGCCTCCATACACGCAGACAAGCCGGCTCCTTGATTGGTATACATCATTAAAATAAATATTTTATCATAGTTTTATTGGACTAAGCGTGTCTATAATTGGTACTTAAAAGGAGATGAAGTATGTTATTGGTTTATATTTAATGTCTTACGCTAAGTTCGACTGATGACTCGGGTGCTTTGTGTGTTTTTGGTTACCATTGAATAACAGGAATAACATTGGAATTGGAACAATGCAAGCTAGATCGCACAATTATGTCATAAATAGGAACATACACCCGAACAACCGATGGGAAACTAGTAGTAAGCAATACTATCTAAGTGTCTAGATTAATAGAACAGGCTATGGAATCCTATCAGATATTTTTAATTACTCGTTGAACTCTGCAAAGAGTTCGACCTGCAACTTAACCCATGTATCAGCTCGCTGAGTTTCTCGCTAGATCTTCTCAACGGATTGCGAATCCGATCCAGTTGTAGATTCATTCGCAAAGCAGTTGCTCTTAAGTTGCTAGGCCTCCTTTGGAGGCGCGCTCGGGTAGCTGTTCTTGGCTGAGCCTTTTTGCTCACCCACCAGTCCTGGTGACACTGGAAAGGCATCCGGGGCCCCACTAATTCTTCCTTATAGTTTATATATATTTTGTAAAGAAAAAGAAAAAAAAAATCCTGAATAGTACCCAAACTAATATTACTTTATTATATCTATCTATCTAACTTAACGTTTTGAGATAATAGTGTTTCCAAAAAGTTATTCACTAGTATACTAGGTTCAACATTATTTCCTTTTTATAATATTGAAAAACTCTAATCAGCTGCCGACAAACATAACTCGTTAACCAAACTTAATTCTAAGGAGCTTGTATTAATACCACATTTCTACTATGAACGAATGTGTGGCATCCTATAATTTACCTCTTAGATGATAATTTAGACGTAACCTATTATTTAAGGATCGGTAGCAGTGTAGCGTGCATCGTTATTGTAATTTGATTTCTTGCACGAATCGACCCGACCAGTGCGCCATTTGGCTGCTAATGGTCTCGCGCGGCGTCGGCTTATCGCAAACGCGGGTAATTTCACTTAAAACCATCAAAAAACATTAACATGTAACCATAAATTTACATGAGTTAAGCGAATTTGACGTGAGCTTCGTGCAATTGGTTTGCTGCTCATTAATATAATGCGACTCACGTGAGAGACCATAACGTTTCAAACTTCCAGATAACAAGACATTAACTTTTGCTTTTGCCAAATTATAGAGCATTACTTTACAATGTACGTGTTAGTTGTAAAAAAAAAGGAAGTGAGCCGGCGCGATTTCGGAGATGAATGCGCGCGTTGGTGTGAGAGGAAACAAAACGCGGCACTTAATTATATTAGTATTGAACGACAGGTCGTAATTAGATAAACAATGGTGTCTGATTGTGAGCCCAAAATGTCAAGCGTCAAAGTTGAGTAGCGTGGGCTGTGGTTGTGTTGACACGGTATGGTTTGCGGGCAAATTATAACTGTTTAATAAATGATTGACCGTTAACTTGTACTGGACCGAAGCTGGACAGGAAATGACGTCACGATGCAGATGAGCTCGTTGCTGTGACCACGCGCTGGAACATCATGTCCCTGATATCGTGTGGGAGCAGTTTCCGCTTCCGCTATGTAAACTGGACATTATTACGTTGTAGAAAATTTGACGTTCAACATGTTTTTATAAGCCTTGATTCAATTTCATGTTCTCAATTACTAGTGGCAGAGCCTTTGATGCACCACGGATGGAAATATCTTTTTCTATAATTCTGCCTCAATACAATCATCCTTAATGGTGATTTTCTGCTGGTACGAACAACATTTAGATTGTGGCGTATATGCATTCCTGTTTATTTAAGCAGATCGAAAATTAATTAAAACCGGTGTTTTCTTACTAATAGCACCAAGATTAAATCTAATGGCCACATATTCTCAAAGTGTTTTACGAGAATGTATCGAATGGTGTGAGTACTTAGGTCCAAATACTTTGGCAGGTACCGTACTTTCAAAAGGTAAGTGTTTTTTCTACGTACCTTTTTTCTATGTACCTGATACGAACAACTTCTACAAGGCTAGGCTACGAATAATATCGTGTAATAAAATTAATCTAGATAACCGTGTGTATTTGGTTAATTACACACTCTACCCAATCAGGTTGGAGGTATCCGGCCTCCATATTTCTGCCATCAAGCAGTCAAGCACTGTTGGACAAGAACAAAATGATACTTCGCATTTTTGCCACAAGGCTAGTTAATACAGTTACAGATACAGTTCGCCTAAACCTACTGTTTTCACTTATGTTCTTAACCAGTAGGCAACGGCTTGACCACTGCCCCTGGCATTGCCGACGTCCTTGAGCGACCGTAACCACTCATCATCAGGTGGGCCGAATGCTCGTTTGCCTAGATGGGCAATAAAAAAACCAGAATCCATTGTACAGCCGGGGCTCAAGACAGATAGATGACATTGTAACTATACACTGAGACCTTAGAACTTGTATCTCAAGGTGGGTGGCGCATTTACGTTGTACCATGCCTATGAGCTCCAGTAACCACTTAATACCAGGTGAGCTGTGAGCTAGTCCACCCATCTAAGCAATAAAAAAAAAATTCATAATAACAGTTTAAATTATAATAATATCATGTCAAGTTTTAGTTCTACTGCGACGAAATGCTCAAAGTTTTCCCAAAAGTATTAAAGTGGGAGACTTTAGAAATACGAATGCCGACAATTTAACTGATGTTCCAACGCAATACTTGTAGTCTACTGATGTTGTCTAAAGATGGTCTTTTTTTTTTATTGCTTAGATGGGTGGACGAGCTCACAGCCTACCTAGTGCTAAGTGGTTACTGGAGCCCATAGACATCTACAACGTAAATGCGCCACCCACCTTGAGATATAAGTTCTAAGGTCTCAAGTATAGTTATAGTAAGTATAGTCTACTGCATCTATATTTGTCATTGAGTTTCGGTGACAGCTATCACTGGCTGAAATGAAAAGAATGAATGCCACTAGCGTTTTAAGCCTAGAAATTAAAAAAAAAACACAAAAACAAACACCTCACACGCATTAGAAATTGAATAGTGTTGGGGAAGAGTCCAAACCTTTAGGGGTGTTTCGTCTCGTATTCTTGAAGATGAGTGACAAATATCTAATGAGCGATAACTGATATAATGTACTCATTACTGTTGTTGGGATCAAAACAGAATTTCCATATAGGCTGGGTGTGATGTTTAGGCGATACGGGTCGGTAGTCAGACTCCACGCGGTGCGTTGAACCCACGTAATTGTTCCGGATATGTGACAGGTACCGGTCACCACTGGGCACGGGCGTGGTTGATTTTAATTGACGAAGCGTGGTGCAATGTTACCACAGTTGCGACTTCGATCTTATAGATAACAACCAGGGGAAGGTCTGCCACTGAACAGCGACTAGATAGTCGGATTCTCCGAAGGTTGTCATCGAACCGAACCGAAATGCATTACTGCTTCTACCACTTGCCACCAGGTGGTCCTACCACCAGTAATTACACAAATAATAATTTTGCGGATTTTGATCTTTATTACACGATTCTATTCCTTCGCCGAGGAAGTCAATCGTGAACAACTGTTAAGTACATAGGTATTTTATTAGAAAAATTGGTACCTGCCTGCGGGATTCGAACACCGTTGCATCGCTGGATACGAATGCACCGGGCGTCTTATCCTTCAGGCCACGACGACCTCACGCCTGATGGGCCGTGAGCTCATTCTTCTAGATATCCAACAAAACAAATAATCTTATTATTATATTCTCATACATTTATGACAATCCATTTTGTGAAAAATGTCAAAAGTCATCTATTTCACTTTTACAGCACGTTCATATGTTGTGTTTAAGAAATATGTGTATTTTTTATAACTTTATTCCTATATTTTTTTTGCACATATTTGCTTTTAATTTTGTACTCGTCCAAGTTTACAGTTTAGTCTTAATTTTTGCGGGTCTGTTAAATTTAATTCATTTCGAAATAAAGAATGTTTTTATACAAATGTAAATGATTAAATAAATAAATGAAAGTGCAATTAAAATTATAAAATAAATATCCTTACGAATGTATCGTGCGGCATAAACGGATCTGTTAGGACGGTTTACACCGAAAGCTCGCCATAAAAAGTCATAAAACGCATTTTAACATCCATCCGATAATCAATCTAACACGTCATAACTTTGACATCCAGCGTGCCTGGACTTAAGCCGTACTTCGAATTTGTTCACACAAACTGCACCCGTAGTCCGGAGATAGTAAAGGTCAATTTGGAATATCAAAACGGAAATGCAAAAGAAAAACTGTCGACGATGGCGACTTACCAAATGAGCGTCTATATAAACATGTTAATTTATAATAAAAGTTTGGTATTTTGATGCACTCAAGATATTTACCAACAAATTGGTAAGATGGAGCTAACAGCTAACCGTATTAACGGATCTGTTTTATTGCTATTTGTTAAGATAAGCTCTTTAAATAAACAAATATACAATAAAGAACTGTCTGTTTATATATATACAACTACAACTGATTATGAGTACAAAGAATGAAGTGAAAATTTACAATTAAAAAAAAAAACACGGTAATATTATTGATTTGCGAGAAGCATCAGCACTGTGAATTAATTTAATCAATAGGTGAGCAATATTAAGCTAAAATATATGTAAGTCTTATACAGTACAATTGTTATTGCAATGGAATAAAATAGAGTTCAGTAATGGGTGAAGGTTCCGGGTCGCTGCGTCTCGCGGCGCGCTGTGTGGCGTTTGCCTCGGCCACACTGACCACAATATTGTGTTACTAAATTGTATTAAATGCCACTGATGTACGTAATTAAATTGCTTTCAAATTTTTTGTCGGTAACAAAAAAAAAAATTAAAAAAAAAACTTCTTCACGCCTGTTGTGGGCTTTTGAAATTAAATGGTTAGGCTTTTAGGCCGTTCACCTCTGAATTTCAGAAACGTGACGGTAGGTACTTGTTTAAAAGTTCTCAGAATTCCAAGTTATTAGGCGTTGCTATATAAGGGGCGGTGCAAAAAGACACAAAGACATGAGACGTATGAATAAACTATTGTTTTGAATTTAAATGAAAATCATTCCTATAAGAGTTTTGTGGTCGTCGATGATCAGTCAAGCACTCGGCCCGTATGGCATTAAGTTACTAATATCCATGGACATCACAACTTGACTGACCCAATTTGAAATATGAGATTGAAGTCGCAATTGTTAATTAAATAATAATAGTTCTTCCACTCGAACCGAAATAGGGAGGATGTTTGTAATCATTCGTTAGCAGTTAGGCATACGACCAGTACTTCATGAAATAAGGAATTGTAAATAGAAAGCACTGTGAAGATTCTGCTGCTATAGACCGAAGATAAGTAGTAGTAATAGGAGAAAGGCATATTGCTTCCGTAATATTTCAATAGAGACTTATTATGGGATTAGATTCCCAAATTTCGATTTTAAGTCCTGAATTATTAATGTTCAATACGCACAACATGGTTATAAAAATAAGTGATAAACTTTAGGAGCGATATCTACAAATATTGCCATGTAGATTCTTTACCTGTACAAATAGTTTATGTTGAAAATAGAGATTTTCCGACTTTTAATTTTGTATTAAAATTAGTTTTTGTACAAGGGCATATCCCGGTTGTGTTCACCTGAGAAATCTTCCCGGTCGTTTGAATAAAGACTTGATATATCATTGAAGTGACGACTATGAAGGAGATTTGAATATCGATTTGGACAATTATGATCTCCGGAAGCGCACTCTGGATAACATCAGTTTCAAGGAGCAACCACACACTGCGGGGGCTCGTGGTGTGTGGTAGTCGCACCTACACTTAGAGACATAAAATCAAATTCGAAGGAATAATATTCATGATCGCTCCGTCATTTTAAAATAATGAAACCGAAGTATTGATCGCCTTACCTACTCGTGTGGGCAAAACATATATATGTATAAGTATAGCTAACGTTCTTAAATTTCATACGCATTTAAATATTCATATTGATCTTGATGAGTACTAGGCTGCACTAAAAGTATCGGGAATGAAATATTTCCACTGTTCTTGTCATATTAAAATCTTTTTAATTGAAAACTCCTTGGTTTTAAAAATCGAATACCATTTATTTATTTAAAAAAAGATTCTCGGTCTTGTCACGAGGTTTTGTCAAACTTGTTTAGTCGTTGAGAAAATGGAATTGACTCGAGAAAATTCAAGAGCGATGATTTATTATGACTTTCGAAGTGGTTTAACACAAAAACAGTGTGTTGACCGGATGATTTCTGCATTTGGTGATGAAGCCCCATCCAAAACCACAATTTATCGCTGGTTTGCTGAGTTTCAACGTGGACGTGTCAAGCTCAGTGATGATCCCCGTCAAGGTCGTCCAAAACCTGCAGTCACCCAAGAAAACGTTGATGCTGTGCGTAAGCTGATTGAGGAAGATCGACATGTGACATACCGCGAAATTCAGGCAACTTTAGAAATTGGCATGAGGCAAATACAAATAATCTTGCATGAACAATTAGGTGTAAAAAAGTTGTTTTCCCGATGGATACCGCATTCGCTCTGTGAAGAGCAAAAAGCGGCTCGCGTTACTTGGTGCGTCAGAACTCTCGAAAGATTCCACGCAGGATCCTCAAATGCTGTATATAATATTGTATCAGGTGACGAATCCTGGATATACGCGTACGAACCCGAAACAAAAAACCAGTCACGAGTTTGGGTGTTCGAAAATGAGTTAAAGCCAACAAAAATTGTTCGTTCACGGAGTGCTGCAAAAAAAAATGGTGGCCACGTTTGTCTCCAAAACCGGCCATGTTACGACTATTCCTCTTGAGGGACAAAGAACGGTTAATGCAGAATGGTATGCTAGCATTTGTTTGCCACAGGTCGTTTCTGAACTCCGTAAAGAGAACTGCAACCGCCGCAGCATCCTCCATCACGACAATGCGAGTTCTCACACCGCGCACAGAACAAAAGAGTTTTTAGAGCAAGAAAACATAGAATTATTAGACCATCCGCCGTACAGCCCCGACCTAAGCCCTAATGATTTCTATACTTTCCTTAAAATAAAGAATAAATTGCGTGGACAGAGATCTTCATCACCTGAAGAAGCTGTGGACGCCTATAAAACGGCCATTTTGGAGACCCCAACCTCCGAATGGAATGGTTGCTTCAATGATTGGTTCCATCGTATAGAAAAATGTGTAAAATTTCGCGGAGAATACTTCGAAAAGCAATAAATACATTTTTAAATAGTAATGTTGTGTCACTTCGTTAATTCCCTAAATTTTCAGTGCCGCCCTCGTATAACTAAAAAACAAAAATAACACTAAACATCTCGTAAACTGCTGAAAATCATCTTAAATTGTCCTGTGGTTATAAATGTGCAAAATTATAAATACTATATTATTATTATATAGGTATATAAGAATCTGAAGCCGTCGTGGCTTAAACGATAAGACGTCCGGTGCATTCGTATCTAGCGATGCACCGGTATTCGAATCCCGCAGGCGTATCAATTTTTCTAATGAAATACGTACTTAAGAAATATTCTTGTGAATTTCTTCACCGTGGAAGTCAAACAATTGACTTCTACGGTGAAGGAATAGCATCGTGTAATAAAAATCAAAACCTGCAAAATTATAATTTGCGTAATTATTGGTGGTAGGACCTCTTGTGAGTCCACACGGGTAGGTACTACCACCCCGTCTATTTCTGCCGTGACGCAGTAATGCGTTTCGGTTTGAAGGGCAGGGCAGCCGTTGTAACTATACTGAGACCTTTTCTGTTTAGGGTGGTTGCAAGTCTGCACAGGTACCATTGAAAGATGCAAAAATACCCTATTTCATACAACCCTTGATACAGGTGGGTGCTAAAAACATAATTAAATTCTTAAATTTCTAAGGCCCTAAGTATGAGCCTGCACAAGTGTTCATTATATTATCCTGTCTATTTTTATAACCACTGAGTTTCTCGTCGGATCTTCTCAGTGAGTTGCACTGCTGATCCGGTTGCACATTCTGCGAAGCACTTCTTTTGCTAGGGCTAGTGTTAGCAAGCTCTCTCAAGTTGAGCACTGTAAGCCAGCATAGCTATGTGTAGCCCCTTAGGCTACCAGCGAATAGGTAGGAAAAAAACCGTTTTTTACCGTGGTTCGTGCCTACGCCATAAGTCGATATTGGAATTGGTACCACTTAGAACCTGATTGTTTGATTGGACCAAATAGCCCATAAGATTAAATTGCGCAATAAAACCTTAATCTAAATTAATAATCAAAAAATAATGTGATATTTTAAAAACCATTTTCGTAAACTATTATTGGAATTAATATTATTGAGTTTGATTCCTTTTATAACTATACAGATATCTTAGAATTTATGTTTCAAGGTGGGTGACGGCATTTACGTTGTAGATGTCTATGGGCTCCAGTAACCGATTAACACCAGGTTGGCTGTGAGCTCATCCACCCATTCAAGCAATAAAAAAAAATTGTTTGTATTCTAATGTTAAAATTCGATAAGATATTATTTAAAGTACCTGTTTCGCATAGGTGTGAAATAAACAGAAAGGTACGGCTTGTTTGATTAATCACGGAGCACGGGCATTTTGATTTATAGATGCGGTTGACGGTCAGGTCGCCGGGCCGTCTGCAACGAAACGAATTATTTATTAACATTTTTGATACGATTGCGTAATTATATGATTATTTTTTGAAGCCATACGAAATATGTTATGTTTTTACGGTTATCTATATCAGAATTTGGACGGGTACACTGAAGACTGTAGTTGGTATGTTGATAGCACATAAATCTGTATATATACAGTCCGCTTTGTGTATTACCATTGGAACTCGATTCGCATGAGAAGTTAATGGATGTATAAAAGATGAATTAAAAAAGTTTTCTTTTAAGTGTATTGGACGTATGTATGCGAAATTACGGACGAAAGGCCAGTATTCGACATAAATATTTTGTAGATAAAATAATATTATACATGTGCTGCCATCTAGCGTCATCATAATTAACATAGTTAAACCTTTCTAACACTGTATTATCAAATCAAATCAAATCAAAATCAAATCAAATCAAAATCAAATCAAATAAAAAAAATTTTTATTCAACATAAATGAAAGTACATACTTGTTGAACGTCAATTAATTATTAACACACTATAATTGATCATGTTGGTATATTAAACTCTCTATGTTGTTAAAAGTATTAAAATAGAAATTTGAATAGAATTAGGTCAAGTAGATATTTTAATAAACTGTTACTAGATAGGGATAATAGGATATAATACAGCTTGACGTTACAAAACAGTATATTATTTTAAAAGTATATTATTCACTTTGAAAATTTTCGGATGCGTGGATTACAGTCCCGCATCCGAAATCCGAGGTGCTAGATGAGGAAGCTACTAAGAAAGATTAGCATTCTGCTATCTACCATACTATCGACTAACTTAGTCCCTCAAGTCCGACAGGGTCGCCGTCAAGTCAATTCCAGGAACTCGATAATGAAGACCGCCCTCGGGCGCGATCGAGGTAGCTTCTGACCGCAGCTTTAACCCTAGGACTAGTGGTTCTACTAGTGACGCTGTCAAAGAGATCGAATTGAATCGCATCCCATTCGAGGCATTGGAACATCACTCTCCGGCCACCCATTCTCTAGTTAACATCCTTGTCCGCGAATTTCTGTTACCTGGGAGTCATCCATGGTAGTCACCTTTGAGTTCATATCAAGTAAATGAAATTAATCTTCTGGGAAACCCACTGGACCAAAACAAGCCAGGTTTGATTTTTCGCCGATCAACCCAAATCGAATCACCGACCAAATAAAAATCAAAACAAACTCGAACATTAATTTTTAAGATCTGCTTTTAAAGATCTTTGTTTGCACCATACATTTTAAATGAAACCAAAAGTAGGATATAGCCATCGAGATATTATGTACTACGAATCTCGATGGATATAGCCTTAGATTATCACTTTATTTTTGACGTATTAATTCAGCGTTCTGCAAGTATAACAGAATAACAGAAATGTCAAATAATAATGAATTACATACTAACTACACATCTTTAAGATACCTATTGCTTAGAAAAAACTTACCAAATTCTACTTATGTAAAATTAACATTAAAAATAAAGATGTTTTTATGGATCTTCCTATCCGTATTCTACGTTCAATAACATTATTACAAATAATTCTACATTTTATTATTTGTTACGAAAGTTCGTTCGTTTTAACATTATATTTTCCTTCGCCCGTTGCACAATTAAATGCTATCCATCTCGACATGCGTGCACTGATCTAGACCTAATCCTACCATAATTTTCCCAGTGAGGATTTAACGTCTCGACTTCCCAGAACGCGTATTTCAACTGAATTCATGTACAAATACGTTCGCAATAACGCAGGACAGTAGCTATCTCGTCAGCTGTAAATCTTGTTCGGCGGCTACCATCAAAGAGTGCAATCAACGTTAAATCATAATAAAGAGAATCGATATCTCGCATGGACGAGAAAAATATCGATTTGAAAAAATATAGATTCCGATGCTAGATTGCGGTCGAGTTTAACCCTTGACTCTGCGTATGTGAAATGAGTCATTTATCAATGTGTAGTGTGGCCATGGGATTTTGGTAATTATTGGACGTCATTGTTTCGAAATATATTATAATCAATGTATCCCGCAATTGCAATTGTCAAATTTAAATTTTAGTTTGTTATTAATTGTGTAGGGCTATTAGAGTATTAAGTATATCTAAAGACTTGCAAGTCCGATTCCATGCCCAAAAAAGGGTTACACGAATACTAATAAATACAAATCTCTTCATCCTGCACATAGGAGTGATGTTGAGTGATAGCGCGGCACGTTTGTGGATCAGGTGCGCGCGCGCTGCTCTCACTTCACATTTGTCACTGTTACCTGCGATTATTCATCTCATTGAAACATTAATACCGCCGAGAACTAATCACGTTGACTAATGGAGCCCCCCGTCGACACTTCCTAAGGCCCTCGTGAGAGAACGATTGCAGCGTCTCGTTTAGGCTATTCGATACGTAGCGGGTTGCTATTTTGATTTATTTTGACTGCGGATAACATTTTTGATGTACATTATTTAATTAGTTTATTACTTTTTTTATGATGGAAGGATTACTGGTTGCCGGAGGCCTTTCCAGTTTCACCAGGACAGTTGAGCGAGCAAAAGCTCGACCAGGTGGAATTTGCTAACAGCTGCCCGAGCGCTTCCGAAAGAGACCTAACAGCTCAAAGACAGCTGCTTCGCGAATGCATCTACTACCGGATCGGAATCGCGACCCTCTGAGAAGTTCCGGCGAGAAACTCAGCGGGCTGATGTATGGATTAGGTGAATTTATGGCTATGTTAGATCTTATATGTTATAGGTATGCATGTCTTTCAATGACATGCATTTTTTTAAGGATGTGTATTTCAACATTATCTCAGATTGAACAAAAACAGTCTAAATAGAAAAGCGTACGAATGTTGGACACGTTTCTCAATCACGGTAATGATAAAGTGAAGGTTTATGTGCGTACGCGTACTGCCTCGCTCTCGACGGACAAACGAACAACCACGCAAAAAAGTACACCATAAACATTACGTTTATGACGGCAAATAAAGCTCGCCATCTTCCCCGTAGTCCCGTAGTGAATTATTGCTTTATTGCTTCAGAAATATTTCACAAACAGAAAATATTTTATGATTCTCCAGTTAAGAGCGGTCGTATATCATTTTAAGCCATAGATAATAAAATTCGTAAGTCACCATGAGCGAGACAAAGCGCAAAAACGAGAAGCTGTCGACCTGACCTCGGACACTAGAATTAAATCATACTTCGATGTATTATATATAGCTCGTAACAATGGTCTAGTATCTTTTATTGATGTATTTCAACTAAAGATAATATTGAAAAACGATAAAAATATTTAAAAAAAATTACGCATTATTTGTCCACAAATTTTAATAAATGAATTATGTTCCATGTTGAATTTAATAAGCTAATCGTGATATTACGCCAATATTTAAAGTTTTATTAGTATCTATGTAATACAAAAAAAACTTAAGTCTAACTAAAAAGTCGAATATCGTAACATGGATTTTGTGTAAAACTAAAACAAAATATCTATTTTAGTTAAAGCTTCAAGACTTCATGATCGAAATTAATACACAAGCGCAGTAGATCTTTCTAATAGGTAATTCAACAAAAACGATCATAGCAAAATCATCATTTCAAGATCATTTATATAAAAATATGCGCGTAATAGCTCACCAAAAATCATGCGAGCGAACGTCACGCGAGGAATTTCGCGTTTTGTCCGTCACAAACATAAAATTGGAATAGTTAATGCCCAGCGAAATCGTTAAACGAACGAAGACTGTAATTGGAAGACGTTAAAAATATCCAACAGTTGTTATACTTGACTGTTAAATGTTTTAACGTGGCCATTAGTCTTTTCGTGTTTACACATGTGTTACATTGTTACCTCCTCGATGGTGCACGTCAGCGGTGCAACCACTTATTACATGTATCATGGCTCTATTGTCATATGAAAACGACCTTTGTTTTATTTAAATTGCATTTACATATTTTGTCGTAAACACGCTTATTTACTGACACTGATTTTATGTTTCATTACGTTTGTCACGGTTTATATTGTGAGGTTTAATATAACGTTATTTATTCATACATCTATGCGCGCGCGTAAGTAAATTTTGAGATTGGTACTGAATATCGTTGTTCGAGAAATTAAGACTTGTCGGATTGTGTTTGAGTTTTATTAGTATTGTTGTTGTATCGTACTGGATTTAATGTTTAGGACAAAGGTCATCTTTTTTTTTTTTTTCCCTACCTATTCGCTGGTAGTCTAAGAGGCTATTCTAGCTACGCTCGGACGGATAGGTGAGCTCACGGGTTCAACCTGAGTGATCTTGCTAACTCTAGCCCTAGAAAGACCAATGCTTCGGAGTCGGGACTCATTAACAAGATATGGCGAGAAACTTAGTGGGCTGTGTCTATGGGTTAGTTCGCGCGTCGTACTCTTCGTCGTAATAGACGTTATCATATTTCATTAGGTACTACGGCTCACAATTATTATATAGTTAGCAATTCTCACGTTGCTTGCAACATATTAACATATTTTAACATTCACAGTACACTTTTTTTAACGTCACACAGAGCATCTGCGTAACGAAAACGTCGTATTTACATAAAAATTTCACAAGACACATGTAAGTTTCGACAGCTCAGTGTCGCCGAGATGATTTGGTTCGCTGCGGGTAGCTTATGCCGAAACAAAAGAAAGTTCCCGTTCCCAGAACGATCAAGGAACTTTACGGTTACAATGTTGTAATTGTCGTGATTTTTTCGAAACTGAGGCTTCATGAGTTCTCGGAAGGCCGAAGGACATTACCAAGGTGAGCGTCTATAAAAAATAGTCGGTACATACGTGTCGAGATTCGTATTCTGGGCACGAACTCATTAGCGTTTTTTTACGTTCGATGACGGATTTTAACGTTCATTGATAAATTGCAAGCTCTTAGAGTTAATCATCATTAATCATATTTATTTTGGGAATCATTTTAGTGGTGCTGACGAGGAGTACGATGATCCGTCCGCTTTTGTTTTTGTCTAAACAGGCATAATCCGACCCGATTTCTATGCATACAGTTGATGTCCCCATACGGAAGACACATAATATTATGCACACAATGCTTAATTCGAAAAAAAAACGAAAATATCAGACAACGGCTTAGCTGTGCCTCTGGCATTGCTGACATCCATGAGCGATGGTAACAACTTCCCATGAGGCGAGTCGTAAGCTCGTCTGCCTATTAATCGATTGATATATCGCTTCTCATATGGGGCAAACATTCGTGTCATGAACAGGTTTGTTTGCCTTTTGTCTGGGTCTATATTATCTACATATTTATACGTATTATATACGTATAAGTATGTATGTCAGTCTCTGAAACCCACAACACGAGGAATCCTAATTTGGGGCCGGATAACCGTGTATTATTTGTTCCCAGTTATTTATTTATTCACTTGGCATCAGGTATTTACTAGTGCTGGTATAAATATCACCATGAATACCATTAATCACCTTGAGATATAACGTCGAATTCTCAGTGAAGCTTTTGACAGCTTCATCTCAGAAACCAACTGACTGGTGGGGTCTCCCCGTGTGAGCTTTGCCGTCGGTTTTATTTTTTATAACACATTATTGTTCCTTCATCGTGCAAGTATTTCCTTCAAAATTTGGTACGTCTCTGGCTCACCAATTTAGTCCATTGAGTTTCTCGCCGAATCTTCTCAGTGGGTCGCGTTTCGGCAATCCGGTGGTAGATTCTGCGAATCACTGCTCTTGTTAGGGCTAGTGTTAGCAACGTCCTCAAGTTGGAGTCCCGTGAGCTCATCCATACCAGTATACCAGCTTAGAAAGACCAAAAAAAGGTGAGGTTTGAAACATTTTCAAATATTTTTATGACATTTGTTGGCAGATGTGCGTGCGGCTCATCTGATGATAGCTACACTAATGCAAGGCGCTCAGCTAAGCGGCTGCCTAAAGCAAAAATTTTTTTTTTTTATGTTTGAAAGGTTACTGGTGGCCCGGAGGCCTTTCCAGTTTCACCAGGACAGGTGGGCGAGCAAAATCTCAGCCAGGAGGGGTGTGATTTGCTACCAACTGCCCGAGCGCCTCCGAAGGAGACCTAACAACTCAAGAGAAATTGCTTTGCGAATGAATCTACTACCTACCTACCACCTCAAAAAGCAAATCATGGTTGTGTCGCTCGATGATTCGTTAATTCTTATTAATTTTGTTGCGATTCAAAGTACCATTTCCTAAACGAGATCTCTACGGTTAATATAGCGAGTTAATTCTAGGGTTGTCCGTGTAATTTTTCAGCGCTTGACATTGCAATCGGAAGTGTACCGGCGGCGAAGGTCTTTTTGTTCCTGCAACGCTGTCGCGATGGCTTTCGGAAGTCAGTTCGCAGCGCCGGCCAGAACCATTCAAATATCGACAAATACTATTTCATTCGGCGACTTATTAATGACGTCACGATTGTCCTATGCTGTTCGCGGGAGTATTGATCTGAAAAAAGACAAGTAGGCATTTTCCACTGTATTTAATTGGGCAATTGTATGAGCTTTGTGAAGTAAACAGTTTACTGGATGTGTTTATTTATTATTGTTTCTGTAAAATTTCTTGATGTCTTTATAAATCGAGGAAGTTATACATTTCCTATAAACAATAATTTAGTAAATGTATTTGATGGAGTTAGAAGAACCTAATGAGATTGTAAGCTAGGCCGGTGCCACACAGCCAAGACGCAGCTCGTCTGAATATTTAGAGTAAAAAATTAGTATTATTCTTCTATTCTATTCTTCTCTTATTAGTAGTTCTCGTCTCCTCTGAGGCTCGAATAGGGTTGTCAGTCGATTACACTCCGGTATGTCCCACCTACCGCCCTCAGTGTTTAAGCCTTGTTGGGACTAGGCGAGTATTTTAGTCGAGTACCCATCGAGTAATTTAGTGGCTAAACTACTCGCTACTCGCCCGAAGAAATAGAACAAAATGGATTGACTTGACTAAATTATTTACTAACCGACTCGACTAAATTTTTGGTGTTCAGACACATTTAGCTACTAAATTACTCGGTTCTCGACTAAAATATTCGCTTAGTGCGAACAAGGCTTTAGGGCGAAGTCAGGTGATTTTCTTCTCATTAAAAATATATCTTATCTAAGCAGATGATTCCTCATAAAATCGTTTTGTAAACATTTATAAGAGATGGGTATTAATGGCTCTGTTATAGACCGCCTTATTAGATTTTTTTTTATGAATGATGTTATTACTGGTGGCCCAGATTCCTTTCCAGTTTCACCAGGACATGTAAATCAGCCAGGTGGGGCCTTCTTAGATACGAGCCGCTTTAACATATTTTTTTAACGAATACTGTTCTTTACTTAATATTAGTATAAAAAAATACACACACAATTTTTTGTCTTTGAGGATAGTTGCATCTAAGTGTAATTATACGTTGCATTGTATGTTTCTATAATCGCATACAGTTCTGATTTAAGTTGAACACATAAATTTGACACATCAATGATAGTGAATAATATACGGTGCGACAAAAAAAACGTTCCATTTCTTAAAATTACAAACTTCAACGTGGGAAGAACATGCTTTCACGTACGTACACAATGAAAACAGAATATCATCAAATTATTACGCATGTGTCCAAAATTCACGTTCATTAACCCGTGAGAACTTATTGTTTAACGTGACGCGTAATCTGTTCGTGTAATATGTATAAGTATTCACGGATAATAATGTCGAATGTGCTTTATGTATTAATGTCAAAACGATATAAGCGCCACAGCAAAACCTCATTCGTTTCGTCGTCCTGTCGTTTTGTTTGTTGTAGTTACGTCACTTCGTAATCCAAGTCGAAAAACTTTAGGACGTCAAACCAAATAATATTAACTTGTCTCACTCTAATAGTCACGGTGTTTTTGTAGAATGTTTTATTAATTTACGTTTTTCTGTTGTATGTTCTTTTTTTTGTTTTAGTTTCGGAGTTCCAGGAAAAATACGTGCGTTGGTTGCAAAAAAACGAAGAATTATATTCGTACATTATTGGATTAACGTGTGCTCTTTAACTTTAATATTATGAACATAAAATTGTCGTGGTTCTACATGATGATGTATATGACTCGGTGTAAGTAAATAAAAATAATTTAAAGACTATGATATACCATCAGGATGTCTTTAGTTAGTAACTATGCAGTTCCCGGCTTAGAATACGACCGATCCTTAAATTACTTTTTTTTAATTGCTTATGTGTATGGACGAGCTCACGCCCCTTTTGGTGTTAAATGGTTACTGGAGCCCATAGACATCTACAACGTAAATGCCACTGCCTACTTTGAGATATGAGTTCTAAGGTCTTAGTATATTTACATGGGCTGCCCCACCCTTCAAAGCGAAACGCATTACTACTTTACGGCAGAAATAGGCAGGCTAGTGGTGGTACCTACCCGTGCGGACTAACAAGAGGCCCTACCACCACTAATTACGCAAATTATAATTTTGCGGGTTTGATTTTTATTACACCATGTTATTCCTTCACCATGGAAGACAATCGAGAACATTCGTTAAGTACAATTCGAACACTGGTGCATCGCTAGATACGAATGCACCGGACGTCTTATCCTTTAGGCCATGACGACTTCCTGTGTGTTAAGGGGCTATTTCGGGCTACCTACCATCTTATACCAACTATAGCATTTCCAAGGAGGGTTGACGTTGGGACGGCGACCAGTCGTAAAACTCATGCCAAATCTCTATGCAGGTTATGCTGCATACCTCCATGATAGATTATGCCGCACCGAATCATGATTCAACTCAACATATAAATCTACAAACAAACATGGTCCTCGTCTTTTGAGAGTGTAGTAAAAAAAATAAAATTCCTTTTGATACACTTAAAATTTTGTGTAATTGCTTTTAGTAAAGCATGCTATGATCTTGCACGTGAAGATGCCCATATTCGGCTTTTATCTGCCGCTAAACAACAATGTGTTCATGTTTGAAGACTGAAAGGTTATGTAATAAGCTTTGCCATCATGGCCCAAGAGGTTGGCGGCATTCTTGTTGTGGTAACCACCTAACCTCAGATGGGCTGTGACCTTCCACTCTATTAATGCGATAAAAATATACCAACAATTTGTGAGATTTAAACTGAGGTAGTTATTCCCTTCACATACATGAATGCCGTGCTTTTTAAAGATATACCGAATCATACTGAACATATTTCTTGTTTAACAAAATACTAACTATTTTATCTAGTTATTACTAACCGCTCTAACTCTAACCGCCTCGTATCAGGTTGGTCTGTTCATATGAACTAATAAATATAGATACAAAAATTATCACTTAATACTCATCAAAGAAGTTGATATCTTTAATAATATCTACACAAACTGGCGTGTTAAAAATGAATAATGTTATTAAAATCAACTCTCTTACAACCAGTCATTTATTAACGGACCAATTAATTCAAAGCATGAAAGTACACCGATTTAACATCTCGGACCGCGTAATCTGGCCACAAATATATAGTCCATTTTAATAGCCATAACAGTAACCATAACTCAATTAAAACAAGACTCTATTTTAAATTACCATCTTAATAACACGCACGGAACGGCGCTACCTGGTTTTGGTGGGATCTAAACGTACTAGAAGCGCTATCTAAAATAATACAAAGAGATCTAAAAGTCCTAATGGAGAATAATTAAATGTGATACGTGTGGTGAAAAAATAATATAAATCTGCTTATAAAGCGTTCGAAGTTGTTGATTGTTATAAAAGATGGTCTAGTCCTTTTCAACAAAGCGAATGTTATAATAGAATTTGTTTACTTGAAGATTGACGTCATTGTACAATATTGTGCGTTATAGCATGGAATTAAAACGCATACAATTTCCTTGTGTATGAATATACTTCGATATTGTTTTCCTGATCGCTATAATTTACGAGACCATAATAATGTGAAAATTAATTGAAAACCGATTTTAGGAGTTAAGTGAAATAAATCAATTAAGCTTAAGAACGGAATCACCTCAAAAGTATATCCTAATATAACCAATAAAGAAACAATTTTCAAAATCGGTACACAAATGACGAAGAGTTTGGTGAACACACAGAAGAGATCTATTGGTACATAGGCTTATACATATATATCCTGATTTTTTAAGTGTATTAAAAATCAATAAGCACGCTATTTTGTAACTTGACCTCCTCATCTCAAGTCCATTCTAAAGTTCATAATTGAATGTGATCGTGTAAAAATATCGTTCTAATTTAAAATATTGTGGATTCTTTGCTTTCTATGGCCACAGTTATTCTTTTAAATGGTAATTTTTTGCCGAACGTGGACGGACTGAGCTTACTTTGAATTAAGACGCCTCCCACAGTGACGAATGACAGTGACCATAGTTTCAATAGGACTGAAGTAACGCTCTCTTGTCTTGAAGTTACCGGAGCTCATAAATATCAACAGTGTAAATGCTGCTACCCACCTTGAAATATGAGAATTTCAGTTTTTATAGTACAACGGCTACTCCACCCTTCAAACTGAAATGAATTACTGCTTCACGGCAGAAATAAGCAAGGCGGTGGTACCTAGCCGAGCGGACTCAAAAGACTTCCTCCCACCAATTTACCATTTCATTTTCAGCTTTTTTTGTTATCGATAGCAAATGAGCCTACGTTAGTTCTGATATTAGACAGCTACAATAATGTAGCTTTATATTTTGGCTTATATTTTTTTTGTTTATAAAAACAAAAAAAATATAAGCCAAAATATGATCGATATGAAAAGTGTCATTTCTATTACAATAATTCTGTGTTGAAACCCCTCTAATAGTGCCGATTATGAGAACTGTAAAGCGTTCAAGAATAAATAATGAAAAATCGTGTGTAATGTGTTTTGTGTTGTGAACGCGGCCCTGACTATAAATAGTTTAATCCATCATCGTGTCAAAAAACCTGTAGGTAAGTACTGGGCACTTTATGAAATTTAACAGATCGATTTGAATGGTCTTTTCAGTAAACGATAAGATAGATAAATCAATATTGAAGACCATGAAGGCGACGACGTCAAATACGAAATGGGACAGTTTTCGTTTTTCAAAATTGTCACACAAATTTTACCAAACTATGCCAACTGTAACTTTGTGACGCGTGACGTTGTTCAGGCTTTAAAATAAACGACGAGCTAAACATATAATGATGATGATGATCCATCCCATGCCGATTTCGGTATTGTAGACCATAGTGACGTTGGGTAGATGTTTGAATACACAAACACAATGAGCCATGTCATACACAGTGCGTTCTTTCTGTTGCCTTATCATTTTTAAACGAAGTAGTTTATTTAATTTTCTAGATGAATCAATTAAAATAGAATAAATCTTTCATCATCATTATCATTATCCTGCCCTTTTCCCAGTTACCTGGGGTCGGTGCAACATGTTTTCTCCTTTCATACTCTTCATCATATACCATTTCTTCGCTCACTCCCCTCTTACCCATATCGTCTTTCACGCAATCCATCCATTTCTTCTTAGGTCTACCTCTTCCTCTATATCCTTCCACATTCATAGTTAACATTTTCTTAACAAACTGATTTTCATTTCGTCTCATCACATGTCCATACCATCCCAAACGCGCACTTCTCAGGCTGTCTGTCACAGGTGCCACTTTCAGACTTCCTCTAACTTATTCATTCCGTATTCTATCCATTCTCGTTACTCCACACATCCATCTCAACATTCGCATTTCTGCTTAATAGAATAAATCTTTATTTACTGTAAAATACAAGCTATGTTTAAATTTATCAAAATAAGTAATGACGTAAATGAATATTAGCCGGCTCTTCCTTTACCTCAAATTTGAAAATTTTGTGCATAATCGCTTTAATTTAACTAGTATTTCTAATAAAGATTTTCAAATTGTTTTATTTTTGGCGTCTGATTCCCAATCAAGTCCTTGAAACTATATTAAGATTTTGTATCGGAGATGCAATGTGCGTTAAAACCACCTTATATGGTAGGCAGCGGCTTGGCTCTGCCTCTGGCATTGCTGAAGTCCATAGGCGACGATAACCTGTCACCATCAGGTGGGCCGTATGCTCATCTGTCTACAAGGGCAATAAAAAAACCGAAAAAATTAAATGCAGTAAAACAATGCCGTTATATAACTAAATTTAATATTAGATTAACAACGATAATGGAAACGAGTATTGGAGTCGGAGACCGGTGTTGCAACTGCCAAAAAAGTTGTCTAAGTCTAATTAAATCTGCCCACGTGTTCTAATACATACACGCCTCCGAGCCTCGAGGCGGAATTGTTTTAATTACACATAGTTGATAGTGATACCTCGGATCTCTCCACATCTAGACTTGCTTAGACATGTACAAAATGAATTACAACACGTTTTTTTCCCTACCTAGGCTGATAGCCTTGAGAGGTTATTTCAGCGTAACCTTAACTAGTAGGTGAGCTCACGGGGCTCAAACCTGACGACGTTGCTAACACGAACCTTAGCAAGAGCCGTCATTCGCAGAAACTACCACCGGATCGGAAACGCGACCCACTGAGAAGATCCGGCGAGAAACTCAGTGGGCTGTGTCTGTGGGTTAATTTACTCATCAAGCCTTTCGTCGCAAGCGACGCGTTCGACGAGAACGATGACCGGTGCTTGAGGTACCTAAAAGCACCGTTAGTGGATCGGGAAGATCCGAAATGACGTGTTTTGGGCGACGTCGACTGCTTCCCATTCTGTCTGCAGGATCAGGAATGTAGTTACCGGCGGCCACTATCAGATGGTCCTCGTGTCGTGCCGCTTTGTCGAAGTGGAAGAACACGTGCTTGACTTTTTAAATTACGTAATTATAAAAGACTACCCCGGACATTTGAACCCACTAAGATGTATTAAGCACTGTATTAATACTATCATTGTTTCATCATCAGTTCGCAGTGACATTCACCTAAATTATTTTTACAGCCAAACTAGTCGAGTCACCAGACTAGTGCATCGTAATAAAAACGTAAACTCTTCTTTAAATTCCTATCTAGACTCTTTTTTATTACCGTCGAATGCAGATGAGCTTACGGTCCAGCTGATTGTGAGTTGTTACCGTTGCTCGTGGACATTAGAAAGGTCAGGGGACAGTCAAGACGCTGCCTATTGCTGTAATAGTTGCATGGTATTTGTGAATCAAGTTGGTTTGAAAGGTAGATTATGAGCTTTATACATGCTCTGAGGTGTATTACAAGATTGGTGTTCAAGTTTTGTCTCCGATAACCAATTAATATCAGGTGGACCTATCGTAAGCTTCTCGACAGATCTAAATAATAAAGTGGGTAGGTAAAAAAATCAACTGGAAAAATGTGAAATGGATTTAAAAAATGAGGGCCGATAATTGAATCGACTTTATTATGATTAGTAATGTTATGCAGGTTAATGTTATGTCAGGATAATATGTCTTTCGTGAATCGAAAATTGCAATCTATGTTTCGAAGTTAAGGTGTTGATTGAAGCCTGCAGTAGAACCGTACAGCGTATTGCTTAGCTAGATAGCTTATAATCCCTGTTTGTGAAAGACTAGCGATTTCCACGTGCGTATGCTAGAATGGTCTGAGCTGCGTGCGCGTAACGAGCGCTCGTCAACACCTAGCGATAATATCGCTATGACTGGCTGGAAATTATTCCGAATCGTAATTACGACGATTATTCACGGCCGGCCGGGGGCGGCGGCCATTTTTCAACAGTCACCGTTCTTAATTATGAACCGCGCTGGACGCCTGTCGAAGCTTTGAGCCGCGCCGTCACCTCGGGCCGGCTATCGTGCGCCGGGCTTCGAATGCACTTATCTTCGATGTCGTTCGAGATTGCATTGAATTTCCGTACAAGAATTAGAAATTAAGACATTAAAACAGTACCATAATTGGAGTTTCTTTGTGTTTAATACATTCGGTATGTGGCCATTGATTGAAAATGACATCCACGCGGCATTGATTAGATTGATTTACATTTATTTTAAAGTTGTAAAAAAAGCACAAAATATTTTTTATTTTTTTTTTCCTATTAGGATACCGAAATCGTCGTTACTATTTTAGAGATCAATATTGTTGCAGTTGCAATATCGAACGATTTTGATAATAAAATCCTTGGTACATTACTCCACACGAGAGTGCGACTAGTGTTTATTTATCGTTTTGGAAGGCTTAGAGAAGACAGATGGAATGTTGTGTTTTTTCCTTCAAGATGAGGTGTAAAGTATGGGTGTCTTTTTATTTTTAATTTCGAAAGTAAACAAAAATCACGGGCCGTTAATTTCGTGACATAATATTATGTAAACGCGTGAGTAATAAAAATGTATTTTTTTATTATCAATTTCATTACGTTGTGTTTTGTTTTTTTGAAAGACTTTGGTTAACCTGTAGAAATCATACCGAGATTGATCTTTTCTAGACATAACATATACGTTTTTATATTATTGGAAGATGCTTTTAATTGGAACCCATCCACCCCAGAAGTACAGGGATGTTCTTGCTTGCGGACTTAGAATATGCGAGCTGCACCATTGTTTTTAAGTTATTCTTGCTTAACTTTATAAGAAAACTTAGCTAATTTTCATTATCATTAAGATTACATAAACATTTATCTAATCTTCAAAAGGGCTAGACTTTGTGTAGTCTGCGGTCTTGTAGATTAATGCATACACCAGTTTACGCCCTTTATTTATTTCGGGAAAAAAATTGCTTTTGAAATTGTAGTATTGTCTACATTTATCGCGTTGGAACAGTATAAGTATTAATCCACTTTTTTTTCTTCCCTACCTATGCTGATAGCTTTGAGAGGCTATTTCAGCTTCTCCTTGATGTGTAAGTGAGCTCACAGGGCTCAAACCAGAGTGTTGCTAACACTGGCCAAGAGCAATGCTTCGCAGAATTTACCACCGGATCGGAAACGCGACCCACTGAGAAGATCTTGCGAGAAACTCAGTGGGCTGTCCAAAATCAACACACACACTTCGAAGTGCGTCGTGCAGTCTTCCTGTGAAGATAATAAGAGATGTCCCATATATTGTTGTCCTAATATTTTTCGAAGATCGATTGGCTATTGTTCGCCGATTAGTTAATGTAAACATAGTCTCATCTTTACTTTGTTTTAATAACAAGTGTAGTCTAAAATCTCTATCCCTTAAACATCGATCCGGTGGTAGATTCTGTGAGGTACTGCTCTTGCTAGGGCCAGTATTAGCAAACTCTTTCAAGTTGAGTACCAGCGATTAAGTAGGTTATAAAAAATATCCCTTTAAGACATGACGACTCTAAATTTAGGAATAGTTACATCCCGTTATGTCTTTTGCATTGGCAGTAAGTTTTAAACAGAAATCAAAATGCAAGATAAATCGCTGTGCGATTCTTTCGAGGCTAAAATTTAAAACAAAACAGATGAGCTTACGAGCTATGAGCTAAACGCTGTGGTTAGTAAAAATTCAATGATTAATGAAACACGAAAGTGTAGACAAAATTATCGGATGATATATTATACAATCTTAATAAAAGTAGGATGAGAGAATGATTAAAAGTGCTGCAGTCCGAGCTCGTGAAACGACTTCTAGATAATAATTGAAATCGCTGTCTGGTCACGACTGTAGTTTGTACAGTCCATCGCAAAAGCGTTATTTAGTTACGTTTTTTAACAAGTAGGAGAGGAGTAATAAAGATTCTATAATAACATAATATAAGATAAATTCTATCTCTCATCAACCGAATGATCATTGTTCTATACTCTTCGTATATACTGTGTTACTTATAATATTTTGTATTCAAGTTTAACAATATTTGCTATGTGTATGTGCATTACTATAATTCTCATGTTGTATTTATTATTTTAGCTGTTCTACACACCCTCATCACTTTTAATTATTATTCTCATAATCCTCTCGCAGGTCTGCTGGAAGAGATTTCTTAAAGAAATAAGCAGTGCCTTTGTACATAATTTTCCTATTACTCTGTCTACTATGTCTTCTTTTTTGTGTGCACATAGATAAATAAAATAAATAATAAAAGATTTCGTAATTTCTTGTTCTGCCCGGTTTTCATGTTGTGGTTTACTTTGGTTTACCTAGAGTCTTGAGAGTGCTTGTCAGTCTGATGTCATGTTTTTTTGAGGATATTGTGACTTTGGATAATGAAAAGGAATTTAATAATCAGATGTCTTTAGTATCCTTAAAAATCGCTACGAACGGATGATAGACCAGTCACTGCTTGATAAGGTGAGGTAATCCTCATCTTCCATCCGAATCCTCCATCACCGTATCAAAACATAGGTACCTATAGTTAACAGACAAACCAGTTGTAGTTTTTGACTGAAGCGAATTTAAGCAACAAAATTTTTTTTATAATTTTTCTTATTCTTTCTTTAGATTAAAATTATTTTTGGCGGAAACGCAAAAAATTATGTAATGTGAATTGTTTTATTTTGCCTATTTAGTATTTTCTCCAGGTTTAAACGTATTATAATGGCAGTTTTTCAACCCTTTAGTTTTATTGATTGATTAAATGATAGATAATATTGGGGAAATAAAACAAAATCGTTGGAAATGAATTTATTCTTAAAAAAATTATTGAAGCCTCGATAAATTCTTGCCATTTTACTGAGAAAGTTGAAGAACCTATTCCTAATATACCTATACCTATACCTATACTATACCTATACCTATACCTAAAAGGTCGAGTAACCAATGGCAGTAAATAAATTAAAAGAAGTATATTAATAGTTACAAACAAACGATTAGTTATAGTTATCGTAAAATTATTATTTATTAACTTAGCATAATTAAACAACACTACAAACACACAATTATTCCACATTTTCTCCATTTTAAATCAATAAATGAAATAAACAGTTAAACAGTTGATTTAATATTTTTACAGAAATTTAAAATTTATTATAAAAAAAAAATAACATAATATTTCTAACCTAAAAGTACATGTTATTATCCGCAACATGCTTCGTCAGATTACAGAAATAGAGTTATCAGCAACATGCTTCGTCAAAAACTACAATACTTACTTTCAGCTACAAGCGTTGTTGATTTATTTGTAAAATAACTTCGAGACAATAGTTGTTAATTTAAGCTTTCGTGCTTAACAGTACATGGTTGTTCCAGGCATGCTGACGCCAGCGCGTCTAATCGCCGTTTATTGGAGAAAACCGATTACGGGCCGCTCCATGGCCGAAACCGTTTCGACATGTCACCACACGGGAGCCTAACATCCAAACGTGGTACATGTCGCAGATGATTTTCAGTATAGGAAAATAGAATTTCGAAGCCTTTTGGGCGCTCACGTTCGATGAAAAGGTCAGTGTTTCTGTGAAATTGCTGTACTCTGTCGGTGAAGAGCCTGAATGGGGACGTGGATGGGAAAATTTTACTGATGTTTCACGACGGAACTAGTCAATAACGGCCGTCTGGTGTAGTGGTGAGTGACATGGTCACTACACAAGGGGGTCGCGGGTTCGAATCCTGCCAAGGGAAGATATTTGTGTGATAAATATAAAATGTATTTTCCAGGGTTATGGATGTATATTGAATATATGTATGTGTATTATAAAAATCTTACATTTATTTCCGTTATCTGGTACCTGTAACACAAGTTCTTTACGAACTTAGCACGGGACCTGTTAACGTGGCGTGATTGTTAGTAAATATTTATTTATTTATATTTATTTAATTTCTTGTTTAAATGACTTTAAACGTTTTTGAACAAAGAAGTTCCGGAAATTCTATTTAAAAAAAATTATAATAATAAAAACCAGCGTTATTCGTATGTAGGTTACAACGAGAATTACATAAAACGTATATTTTTATTTTATTATAACAGAATTCAATTTCACTTTCTCACAACATGACTTCGTAAAACAAAATGAATAAACAGCCGAACGGGGTAACGAGTCTTTGATATCAATTTGAAATGTAATCAATTTGTAAATGAGTTTTAGGTGTTACCGAGTCGTGTCGGTCCAAGCGCTCGCGGTCGGTGCCTGGCGCAAGAGCCTCCGTCAACCTGCTAGTCACGGAGGGCGATTTCGGGTAAAAATTACAAAAAACTAAATTATATTGATGGAATCGAGCCCGTTTGATTGATGATGAGTTGGCATTTTATAATTTGTTTCGAGGATTCGAACGAGCCGCTTTTAAGGTCACACATAGTAAGGTCGATTTGTGCAGATTCGGCCACAAATATTTGGGTTCTTCGTGTTTTTGGATATATAAGACGCCATCAGCGCAAAAGTGGTCTCCACAAAAAAAACTAATTTTTTTTAAATTCAAGCTTATAAGACCTATATTGGAATTTATTTAAAATAAATTTTGATGCAAAACCGGCCTGGCCTATCCATAGTTTCACCCATAGATAACTATTGCCTCCATACTGACTATGATAAGCTCAGGCCACTTTTGCGCTGACGGCCTCATATAATAATTAGAATTGTTGCGTGTTTTCTCGTAGATTCTGCGAAGCACTGCTCTTGCTAGGGCCAATGTTAGCAACACTCCGGTTTGAGCCTTGAGAGCTCACCTACACGCTAGGGTGAAGCTGAAATAGCCTCTCAAGGCTATCAGCATAGGTAGGAAAAAAAATCAATCAATGTCAGTACTGTAAAATATTTAGAAACAAAAGTTGTGAATTTGACGAATTTATTCGTTAGGGTTCCGTAACTAAACAGCACTGAACAGAACCTTTCCAATTTCGTCATGACCGTTACTTCTTTTGACGCTGTACAAAAAAACATAGGAAAGCAGACGGCTCAAATTTTATGTTCACGGATGGCTTAAACAAAATTCCTATACATTGCTGGCAATATTTCATTTATATGTGCTAAATTTAGTAAATTTACGTCTTTCCGTTTATTCCTGCGTCCTCCTCCTCCTTCAGTCGATCGCTCATTGCTGAGCATCGTGATGCGCCCGTCTGTGACCTTTTTTTGTAATTTTTAGCTACTTGTGTCGGTTAGTGGCACAGTGAAGTGCGTGGCTCAGTCTCATGTCCAGATACTCAGACACTTGGTCACTCCATCTTTTTCGGCTACGACCTCTGGATCGTCTTCCATCCACTTTACCCGTCATTATGAGTCTCTCCAGGCTTATTCCTGCGTAACAGTTGTAAATAACCTTATCTAGGTTTATTCCTAACTCCTTGACTAAATTCCTATGCAGAGTAGTGGTAATTTTCTATCACAGTGAGCCAAGCAAAAAAAAAAATTATTAATAAACTTTCAAACAAAACTAATTTAGTGCTAATTCTATAATAATTTCGAAGTGTTCATTAGAAAAAAAAAAACTGTAAAAACTTAAAAAAAAATCCTTTTTAACGCAAATGTAACGTGACTTATCATTTTTATCGAAAAAAACGGATTCGCATGAAAAACAATGATTAAAACAACAGAGGTTCGTTGCCGGCGCCGTTTTTTCTCCGGATTTCGCCTTCTGCGTCTATTAATATTAATTGACGTATGTGAAATTTGTGCTCTATCGTACCTACATATACATACGTAGAACAATGACGGTGCAAAGTCGTTGATGAATTTAAAAATGTGTTTCGATTTCTCTCACAGAGATTGATGTTTAAATAACAACGTTTTTATTGTCGCTTTTTTTTGTAGTTGAAATTTATCCTGGTTCGGATTTTGTTGATGATAAGTTTTTCATTTCGGATTGATTGCATTGAAGCTTCGGTTAAGCTATGCGCTTATTTGTTTTAAGTTAGGTACGCATTGTAGATACTGGATTAGGTTTGTTTAGTAAGATCTTTATTAGATAGTCATACGTCTGATAAGATTCATTATACTGTTTCGAATTACGGTTGTCGCGAGTTGTAGATATAATTAAAGCTACTTTTACGGTCATTCGCGTTCAGTCTTCCGGCACTAACAAGTATTAAATAAGAAAATATTAATTAAAAGATTGAGCTATTAGAGAGAGAGAGAGAGAGAGAGAGAGGGGTAGAGATTATGCTTTATTGTACACAAAATAAATAAATAATGCGAAACATTAAATACAAAAAAAGTACAATTGGCGGTCTTGTCGCTAAGAGCGATCTCTTCCAGACAACCATCAGGTTGAAAAGAATCATTAGGAAAAAATTACCTGTAGGTAATTTACACACATACACACATAAATATATATGAGTACTTTTAATTATATCTTACAACTTAGATCTGCAGATTCAGCCTAAGAACCAAATTAATGTAGTAGTGATCTACTCATGATGTATAACTGTGAGACAAAGAAAATAAAAGCTTTATGTACACACAGTTTCATAGGTATTGCATTCAATTTGAATAATTTAATTGGATCTTTCTGACAATCTCGTAGTCTCACAAGATTCTGTAACACACACAATATTACTGCCAACCTGATGGTAAGTGATCATTGCCGCACATAATGGGCAACGTTTTAACGTAAGCCATTTTAATGTAAAACTAGTGATATACTTACAAATTTCGTTAACCAACAGAGGTACTACATTGGTAATCTGTTTAGTGTCCATTTTTCATTTGTCGTCACTGCCATGACAATTAAAACCTTGTGCTCATTACAAACAGATTAAAATAGATTAGAATACCGTTGAAAATTTTATTGTTATTTAAAGAAAATATGAATAGAGAAAATAATAATATTTATATGTTTAACCCCACGTAGCGGCTTTAAATCTAAAACATATGTTTATTTTTGTTATATAAATAATGTTATAACCTTCAACTGAAAAATATGTTAGACACGTACACTTGTGCAAGGTAAAATCAATGTTTACAGTAAACAAAGACGTAGGGTGGAATATTTATTAAATTTGTATTAAGATGAAAACTAGCCTTTTGTATTCAATGATTTCGTCCATGGAGTTTTGGATTCCTTTCGTCCTTTCAAGGTTAAATAAATTTTATTTGAAGACCCACGATCAGAGTTTTAAAGTGCAACTTTATTTGTATAAAATTGGGAATCGGACTTGTTTATTTTTATCTCTCGTCCGGGCATAAATTGAGATTGTTTTCCCATCCTAATATTTCCCAAGTATATAATTTAGTACTTGGGAAATATTAGGTATATGAATGAAAAAAATGCATACGATTTTTCGATTGAACTTGATTAGTCGGAAGTTCTGTAATGAATATAATTGTGTCTGTGCGAAATAAAACTTTGCCCGTAATGTAAATTGTATAAAATATGGACGCTACGATCATGTGTGATTTGATTCTTAGTCTAAGTTAGTTTTGTATTTCATTTCGCTTCTCTATTTAGAAATAATACGCGAGGTTTTTTTCTATTTATTTATTGCTTCGATGGGTAGGCGTGCTCACGGCCCACCTGGTGTTTAGTGGTTACTGGAGTCCATAGACATCTACATCTACAACTTAAATGCCGCTACCCATCTTGAGACATGAGTTCTAAATTTCAGTTTTTACAGTACAACGGCTGACTCGTCCTGCAAACCGAAACGTATTACTGCTTCACAGCAGAAATAGGCATGGTGGTGATACCTACCTGTACGGTCTCACAAGACGTCCTGCCACCAATAATTTTGTGTAAATTTAATTTATGGAATCGATAAACATCAACTTACTCTTTTTTAAATCGGCTTCCCTTTCTTCTTTTGAATTAATATAGAACAGAATAAATCCGTCGCAATAACGAAACAGTAGGTATCTGTTGTCACAGATATTTCAGACGTTACCTTACCGTCACAGTGCGCAAACATAACGTGTATGTGGAACACACCTGAACATACTCACGTCAGCGTCATTCCGAGGACGTTACTCTGCGGTCTTCGTTAACATTTGTATATGTGCCTAGATTTTAGATTGTATTTATATAATATGTAGATTACATGTTTTGTAATATTTTTGTAAATTTTTTCGTCGTGACATTGAAGTTCAGTTTTTTTTTTTTTAGATCTCTTTTATACCGATTTGTGAACGCAGCGAGTTTATCTGTTAAGTTCTTGGTTGAAGATACAAAGCTTGGAGTTTGGTATTTTGGTATTAAAGCCTATTTTAAAAAAACAACAGGTGAATTTAAACATGTTATTATTTTACAAAGCTCACTGGCAGCCTGTGCTGATGAGTAAGATTCGAAGCTCAGAGATCTACGTTTGTAATTAATGGAATAATCTCATTGAATAATTCTAATTATCTACTTGAATCGTTTTGGTAATTTATTAATTTTCCACTCAGCGATTTTCTTTCATTGACTACTTAAGGCATGCGGTAATTTGTTGATCTTTTTTTAAATAGAAATGGCAATGGAAAAGAAATAGGAATAATTAACAACCAAGAAATTCAAATTCTATTATAATTAACAATACAGTTGTTCTTTTTTAAATTATTTTCAATTCGAAGATTCCGTAGAATGTTTTTTTTTTTTTTCAGTTTTAAATTTCCCCTATGTATTATTCGCACAATTTATCCCTTTAATTCAATACTGGCTTCGAGACAAGCGATTAGCAAGTCGTTTCTCATACCCCTTTGAGTTTCGACTTGATTTGATATAAAGGCTTACTTGTTTTGATTTGAGTGCTCAAACTGGTTCCGAACTGACCAATCACGTCAGACTGGTAAATAAATAGTTTAGTGCGCGTGTAATTTAGTTTATGTGTTTCAAGATCTATACCTTTAGTTTTGAACTGGCCGTATGTTTTATGACAAGTAAATATTAACATAGTTTATTCCATGGAGTATTTGCCTCTGCGCAGCATTCCACACTACTAAGCATGGTGCTGCACGATCTAGATTAGTTCATTAAAATATTAGTATGTATATGAATAAGTGTATTCGTAATTTCAGGTTTTTTATGTCATCATTATGTAGGCGATAGTCAAATTTAAAAAGATTTTCATCAATTATGTACTTGATAAAACTTGAATAAACTGAAAAACTTACAATTAAGGTGTTTTTATATTAAAACTAGCTTGAAACTAAGTTCCAGAGTCAGTTAAAACATCGGCTTTCAAAGAAGAAACCCGCTTCGAACATCCAGTGCCTGTGCAAACAGCGACGACCGCATATTCCACTGATCCACATTAAATCAAAATAGCACACTGGGCCCTAAAAATTGTATAGGACGAGAGCGAAAGTTGTAATTTGCATATAACAATGCAACACCTGTTAGACGGGACCGCCATGTGGGCGCAGTGTCCTCTCACAATGGTCTTTATTCAACAGTTGCAGCACGGTGTAAATGAACCTTTTTTATCATTATAAATCGTCAAGGTCACCTCTTTTGTACTATCGCACGGCTTTGTGTTCGAAAGCGTTCTCAATCACTTATTATTGTAGTGCGATAATTAAGAAATTAACGGTAATATTGTTACGGTACCGTGGATTATGTTGATCGGTGCCTGAGTTGTAAGTGTTTCGTAAGTGAATGTTTATTATTATGAAGCCTGTCGACGTCGCCCAAAACACGTCATTACGGATCTTCCCGAACCATTAACGGTGCTTTTAGGTACCACAAGCACCGGTCACCGTCCTCGTCGAACCTGTCGCTTGCGACGAAGGGCTCGACAAGCGAATTAACCCATAGACACAGCCTAATGAGTTTCTCGCTAGATCTTCTCAGTGGGTCGCGTTTCCGATCCCGTGGTAGTAGATTCTGCGAAGCACTGCTCTTGCTAGGGCCAGTGTTAGCAACCCTCCGGTTTGAGCCCCGTGAGCTCACCTACATATTAGGGCGAAGCTGAAATAGCCTCGCAAGGCTATTAGCATAGGTAAGAAAGGAAAAAAAAAGAAGCTTGCACCGGTGGGTATCACCATCCTGCCCATTTCTACAGCGAAGCCACCACTGGTTCCTCGTTTGAAGAGTGGGACAGTCATCGAACAATACAAATTATTCTTCGGCATCACGTCTTAAGATGCGTGATTGTATTCACGTCGTTTGTGAACTTCGATAACTATTTAGCATCAGGTGGACCAATAGACCCCTTACCGTTACGAGATAGTAGAGTTTCCAGAAAACGCTTAATAATCAAATGATTGTTATTGTAAAATCAATCAAATTCGGTAAAGTGCTTTTGAGTATCGATTTGACGGAATAAATGTACTGTTTTAGCGAATATGTTGAAAATAGTCTTTTCAATCAATCACCATACATGTTGTTAACAGGAGGTGTTGTTAGTTTATACAGGTCCATGAGCTGCTGCAAATTCCACTGTCTTATTTCTACTGCGAAGTACGGGTATCGGGATGAAGTGGTTGTCGATTTTAATGATAAGAGCTTTGATCTAACGTCTTAAGGTAATTGGAGTTTTGCTCCCCCATAGACAGAATTCAATGAGTTTCACCGGGTATCGATCCGGTGGTAGATTCAGTAAAGCAGTGCTCTCGCTAGGGTCACTTTTTCAGATTGAGCCCGTGAGCTCACCTACTGGTAGGTGAGCAGTTGAAATAGCTCCTTACCTTACTATTAGGTAGTGGAAAAAAGAGCCCCTTGAACTCCGCTACGATTAGAATAGAAAAAAAATTACTATCCATGTAACAAGTTTGGCTTAACAAACTAATTTACTCCACACCAAGATTCAGCTTATCTAGTATCTACAATCTGAGCGATTACCAAGTTAAAAAAAGCTTAACCAGATTGAATTTAAACAAGAAATTATACATAAGGTCCTTTTCTATTCTACAGGTATTAGTAATATAATACCATAATAATCTTAGCACCAAGGGTTCGCCTTATCTATGCATCTACAACCTGAGCGCTTAGCAAGTTAAACAAGCTACAAGCTATTACCCGCTATCTACATATCTGAGTAGAACACGCGTTGATACCAATCTACATTGTGGGTAAATTTACGATTTAAAACATACATTTGCCATGCCATGACCAAAAAAAAACATGAACGTAATGTTTTTTTTTTGTCATGGCACTTTTGCGCAAATACAATGCGAAACTGCTGTCAAATGATTAGTTGTATTCGCTTTCGTATTGTGTGCAGTCCGGTCGGTAGGGTTAAGAACAGGGTTATTAAATTACTATAATTCTGGTCGGATGACTTAAGGGCTGGGGTAGCGACCGTTGGTCAGTGGGAAGAAACAACCTTTGTTGGGTTGTTAAAGAAAGATGCCCTCTAGTTAAATGTAATTTAGGACTTGTATTTTTTATCGTTACTGTTTTTCGTTTCAAATTTCCATTCGAATTATCAACAGCCAGAGGTAAAAAGGGTAACTATATTTTTTTACGTTTAGTGTTTTGGTACAGCCGACTTAACCTGTATGACCCTAATAAAAAAATAAAGGGGTTTTTTTATTTTATTTTTTTAATGCCTTTGTAGGCAGACGAGCATACGGCCCACCTGCTGGTAAGTGGTCACAGTCGCTCATGGACGTCAGCAATGCCAGGGGCAGAGCCAAGCCGCTGCCTACCATTAAAATTGGTTTTGGTATCACCATAGATTTTGATGGCGATAGTTCTTCATGCAGGCAACGTTAGACGAGTCCTGTGACGTGGCGAGTCTTGGGAGGAGCTTATGTCCAGCACTAGACGTCTGTGGACTGAAACATAAATAGATAGTTAATTCATCATAATTAACAACTCAATTCACTGAAGTTTATATCTTGAGCGAAACATTTAAATTAAACTATAAATATTTGTATTGTTTTTAGTAGTGTAGATCAATGAACAAGTTTAGAGCGAAGCCGATTTTGTAATGTAATACGTACTTAACACGTGTTCATGAACGAATTAAATGATAAAGGAATATTACTGTGTAATAAAGATTAGGCCGTAAAATTTCTCTATTGGTATAAATCATTTAGCTTCTGGTGGTAAGGCGTCAGGTCTGTATGAGTAGTACTATCATACTGCTCATTTCTGCCAAGAAGCCGCTATGCGGTTCGATTCAAAGGGTAGTACAGTCGAAATACAATAGATTTGAGACTTGGACGTGTCATGATAGATGGAGGAATTCACGTTATGATGTACATAGATTCCTTAATCACTTAACACTAGCTGATAGCGTGCTCATTCGTCAAAGCAATAATAAAATAAAAATAAGAAATGAATTTAATGAAAAAGGAATAATTACTATAAAAAAGGAATAATAAAAATGAAGCCGTAAAATTTCTGTTGGTATGAATAATTTAGCTTCTGGTGGCAGGACGTCAGGTCTGTATGAGTTGTACTTACCATTATGCTCATTTTTGCCAAGAAGCCTCAAAGGGTGGTACAGTTGAAATACAATAGTTTTTTAGACTTGGACCTGTCATGATAGGCGGAGGAATTCACGTTATGATGTACATAGATTCCTTAATCACTTAACACTAGATTAGCTGAGAGCGTGTTCATTTGTCAAAGCAATAAAAAAATTAAAATAAGAAACAGACTCAATGTTCGTATCTACCTATGTGGGTATACAATATGCACTGCCACTGTTAAAAAATTAACAATTCCAAAAAAGTGTTTAAATGTTGTTTTCATGATCTATTTGGGTTCGTTGAAATTAAGATTTTGTGAGTCATAACAAATTGTACTAAAACAGATCCAAACTAATCCGTTTTACACTTTCATGTGGAACGAAGATCTTTTCTTTAGTACTTTTCCCTACTAAAGAAAATAAGACAGTTAAAATGGCGATGGACAGAACATATGACAAGAGAAAGCAGAATGAAATGGACTAAAATCATAACAGAATGGCAGCCACGTGATGGCAAAAGATAAAAGAGGTAGGCAAGCTAGAAGATGGACAGATGATATAAAGATGATTGGAGGGGCAATCTGGTCCAGAAAAGCTACCAATAGAGAAGAATGGAAGCAGCTGGAAGAGGCCTATGTGTCACAGGACACGCTGATAACTAAGCCGGGAAACCCGATATATTAGATTTAAGTTAAAACAATTTGCTACTGTGTGTAAATATCATTGTTTAGTTATCAGCAATAAAGGCTAACAAAAAAAAAAATGTAACGAATACTTTTACAGTTTTCTCGGTCAATCTTGTGACTACAAAAACTGCAAATGAAACGACAGAATAAACTGTAAACACAATAAAGATTTCAGATTTAGAATATTAAATATATTCACATTTAGTTTCAAATTGCGAAGTTCAATTGTCACTAAATTTGTTGTTATCACTAAAACGATTTTAAGTGATGGACGGGGCAGGTTCGGAACGACCGACATTTGAATGGACACGAATTGACACAAAATCATGTTTGAACGTCGTAGGTCATGATAGAGCTTCAAAGTTACACTAGTATTTTGAAGTAATATATTTTTTACTTCTTAGACGTTGAAAGAGTCCACGGCTCAACTGATGTGGTGTTAAGTAATTAGTCCACGGAGCCCATAGACGTGAAGAATTTAAATTTATCCTAAA
The DNA here is from genome assembly GCF_003987935.1 of Bombyx mandarina. The sequence goes on from NW_021011538.1 coordinate 1,797,631, forward strand.
ACTTTGAGATATGAATTCTAATTCTAGGTTCAATAGAATAATGGTAGCTTCATCCATTAAATCGGAGCGCATTAGTGTTTGGTGGCATTAGTGACAGGAATAGGTAGGGTAGTGGTTTCCGTGGAGGCCCCCAAATCGTAATTCCAAATTTGTTGTATAGTTGCTGATCCACTTTTCAGACTAGATCCTCTAAGCTTTTTGTTGCAGTAAATAAACAAGATTGGGTTTGTTTGATACATTACGGTTTTAGTAGTATTATGAATTTTTCAAATTAGAACACGTTAAAGCTTCGCGACAGAAATAGGCAGGTCGAAATTAAAAAAATATGCCGCATTATTTTATCTTTTGTATGCCACAGTCCTTAGGCGATTTTATCGCTCATAACCAACCAAGCGACTACGGTCTAAAAAACAAAGTTTTTTGCCAAAAATAAAAATTGCGTCAACATTACAAAACGGCATGTAGGGTGACCAACCGATAAACGACGGAGTTGCAAACTTTTTCAGCTAAGGCTTTGTGTTTACGTAATGGTATATCTACGACTTTCCCGATTTATTTTTTGCCCATTACAATGCCGCCCGCCCGTTATTTCGTTATTACGTTTACGTTTTGTAACGTTCGTAATTCGTTACAACGGACATTTCGTAATACTGACATTTGATTTTGTCAGATTTTATTTCACAGCTGATTGATTGCTCTAAATTATTTTTTGAGTTGCATTATGTTGATGGAATATTCAACCTCAAGTAAATTAGCGTTCGAAAAGAGAAAGTTTGAACGATAACAATAAAATTTGTCTAGTGTTTCGTGGCCAAAGGGAGCTTTATCGTACACACTGATACGAATAGTTTGCGGATTTTAATAGTCGATTAGTCGTGTATGTTTAAGCAGAGTTGACGTTGATACCAGCATTGGATAATTTTTTTCCTACCTATTCTAGAAACTTCGAGGGGTTGTTCTAGATTCACCGAATTAGTAGATAAGCTCACGGGGCTCAAACCCGATGTTGTTGCTAACACGAACTCTACTAAGAGCCGTGTTTCGCAGAATCTACCACCGGATCGGAAACGCGACCCACTGAGAAGATCTGGCGAAAAACTCAGTGGGCCGTATCTGTGTCGCAATTCTGAGCCGGTGGAAGATTCAACGATTCTTGCGAGGGCTAATGCTCAACTACCCATCCGCGCGTACCTAGAACGGCCCTCCAGCGAACGGATAGAGAAAAAAAGCTCTTTTTAGAATGAAGACAAAACTTACTGGCTTGAGTTTAGTATTAATAGAATAAAACCTATGCACATCAGTAATGCATACTCTAGCATATCAAGGGATATGTGGAACGGCATATTGTGAGTTTGTACCGGGATGGACCACCATCTTACCTGGTTCAGCGTGGTTGCAACCTCATGTCTCAAAGCGGGCTCCGACATATCGCATCTATGAACTTTAGTAAATATTATACTAACAGATCACCCTTGCTTCATTCGTCGGGCTGGAGTAATAAAAAATAATTTATAAATGCCTGTATTTTGAGAATTAATTATAATTAAGTAAGTCAAAGTTACTTAAGGAACGCAAAGACGGGGGTAAATCTAATAAGTATGGCATACCGGTGTAGTCACTTACGTCACGCAATAAGGGCGGCGGGGTGCAGGAGACGGGGGGTGGTTCCCACGGTGTAGCGGAAAACGCAGGTAAGGGAGCTGCGGTCGAGTCTAGCCTTGTAATTAGAAGCCGAGAACGAGTGTGTTTGCCTTCATTAATTGCTTTAATGTGGCAAGAGTAAAACTTCAAATTTTTGTACTTTGTATTTGATATTTAAAATATTTGTTTGTTTCTACTTGTATTAGGAAAAAATCAGTGTTTATTAATTTAGTATTTTGTCCTGTTGAATTCGGTACATTTTTAATGATATAGACGGCAGAAGTGTTCTTTCTTTTTATTGCTTAGATGGGTCGACGAGCTCACAGTCCTCCTAAAGGTGTTCAGTAGTTACTGGAGCCCATGGACATCTACAACGCAAATGCGCCGTCTACCTTGAGACATAAGTTCTAAGGTCTCAGTATAGTTACAACGGCTGCCCTACCCTTCAAACCGAAACGCATTACTGCTTCACGGCAGAAATAGGCAGGGCGGTGGTACCTACCCGTGCGGACTCACAAGAGGTCCTACCACCAGTAAAAAAGTTCATAATCATGCTTTTAAACGGTTTCCGTGGCTCGCGTATAACGCAACGTGAATCTAATTCGATACTTGAGGTTCACTTTTCAATTATATGACCTCTGTCCTAATTTTCGATTCGGAACTCATAACTCATAGTTTTGCGGTGGTATATTACTGCTGCTTACATCACGCAGTGCCGTCACTAATCCCGCTAATTTAAATCAACACGTAGTGGGATTTCATAACAAAATGTAATTTCTTGATTAAGTAAATCGTTTAAGGGTCTTTAAGAAGTCGAAATCGAATCCATCCATCTAAAATACATTTAGAAACGGTGGCATTGTCTCAGGATTAAAACCCCGGCACTCTCTGATTTAGACGGACATCTTTAGACGACAAGCAAGCATTTCTAGATGTTACAAATAACTTACTTATAATCTACGTAAATAAATTTACCTTCATAAGTAAAATGTTGTTTCTCTTTTTTTTTTGTCATTCCCACCGACAAATTTAAAATCAATCATGTAGAAAGATTATCTTTATTTGGAACATAAGTTCATATCCAATAATACGCTAGAGTATGGTTTAAAGAAATGAAACCGTTCCGGATCGGTATAATAATAATTGGTGCAAAACAGATAGGACGTCCTGTGTCGAATTGAAGGCATAAAAACAAACATAGAATTTCGGCTACGACGATGGTACTGTAAGGCAAAATGGTGTCTAGTCCATCAGAATAAGATCTAGTTACACGTAAATGCAAATTTAGTTTCGTACACCAATCTAGCAAGAGTCCCTTATCCGCGTGACGGGTCAAAATCGCGATTTTATTTATAACATGTCGTATTATACCAGCTGGGTTTTGTCAAGAAGAAAAAAATAAGAAAATGAATCCTCACCGGGCCCCTCGACGTCTCCCTTCGGCTCTCAAAGGGCGGACCACCCTTCGAACGGGTTTCGCCATCATAAATCCCACGTTCGTTGTGAATAGATATTTTAAAATGCGTATAAAATTATTCAGGGCAGAAATAATTCGGTGCGCTATGGAATTTATGAGTGCCAGTTGCGAAATTCGTGCACGTGTTTTATTCTGTACAACTGTAGCCGGTACAACTTTAACTGCTTGTTTTATGTATCGAAACACATTGTTTGATAGGATATATTTAAGTTGTATACGATTTTTGGTGTGTCACTTTTTGTCAAATAATTTCAATAGTTATGCTTTATGATATTATTGCCCCGGTCATCTTTAGGCGTGTTTACAGACAAGAACAAACACGCATTTTGGTAGGTAGGACCTCTTGTGAGTCCGCACGGGTAGGTACCACCAGCCTGCTTATTTCTGTCGTGAAGCAGTAATGCGTTTCGGTTTGAAAGGTAGGGCAGCCTTCGTAACTATACTGAGACCTTAGAACTTTATATCTCAAGGTGTGTGGCGCATTTACGTTGTAGATGTCTATGGGCTCCAGTAACCACTTAACATCAGGTGGGCTGTGAGCTCATCCACCCATCAAAGCAATAAATAAATAAAAGGTAGCTTAACATGGAATTGCAATAAGAAAATTGAACAAAAGAAGTGTCTAAAGCGAAAAAAATAATTTTCATATCTCAACGTTATTATAACCTTGACACGAAAACTGACAAAATTCAAATAACGAACGAAACGATTCACAAATATTGTATATCTGCTCCGCGAATCGATGGGCTATTGACATGGAGCTGAGCTAAAAAAGAACCAATTGTTGTACAACAAAAAGGGACAATAACAGACACGCCCACTCGCCTGGTGACCCAGAGAACTACAAACTACCTCTTAATTAACCAACAATGACTCAATAAAATGCTCTCAGATTCATCTTATGGTAATCACAGAGCAGTTACATAGACCAGCACAATGAACTGCCTGCTAGTACTGTTTATCTACAACGGTTTACAGTAATAGTCACAATACAATAATACTATATGGCTTTTTACAATGCCGCGTTTGAAAAGAATGCTGTGTACAGGTGAGTGAGTAAATGCTTTAATGGTGAGGTCGGTGACCCTGTCAAAATACTATTATCTAGATTTGTGAGCTATTGTTTTGCTCGTTGCTATTTTGAATTGTGTAATGCGCACTTGTATATTAATTTAGGTGATTCTTTGTTGTGTGTTCAATAAGCAAAACAGTATTTCTAAGCTGTATGTCAAGTCTTTTAATAAACACGTGCTCGATTGAGGACGATCCGATTGGCGTTTCATTAAATTTGCAAGAAATACATCAACAAATCGTCCCCTTTTCATAATACGTTGATACGTACTGTTATTATAATTTCGAATTCATGTATGGAAAAAAAAACATTTTGACTAAAGCACAATAAACTAATAGAATCTACCTAAACGTCTACTGTCAATGATTGTACAAAACCATTAAAGTTCATCGACCGCTATTATAAAACGATGATACACTTGGATGTAGTCAGGTGAAATAAAAATTTTTGCATATCTATTCAATATTGTTACATTAATGTGTAAATTTTGTTTCACTTTGTTATGTTACCGCGCGCGAGTCTATTGAACGAAAGTTTCATCTCGTTCTGAACGCGTGCTAAACACTATTAACATAAACTAGTGGTCCCGCAGTAGTCGAAATTCGACTATAATTAATTGGAATTGTAAGTTTGTACACTATTATGATTGTATTTTATACTTCTATAATCACAAATTTCGCCAAGACTACACTATAAAAAATATTAACAAAGACAAACAATATTTAATCTATTCTCAATTTGACAACAGACGTCAAGAACAAAAGTTTGTCAATAAATAGTATGCATGCGTGTGTGCGTCAAATACATGGTATGTGTGTGTAATGTTTTCTTTATTGATTTAATGTATCTTTTATGCATTATTTAAAAAAAATATATCCGCTGTGCACTGCTTCTCTATATTCTCTATAAGTGTGGAAAATTTCATACTCCTCCGTCCGCGCAATTTTCGTAAAAAGGGATACAAAGTTTTTGCGTCACGTATTAATATATAGATTCATATATTTTGAATCCTTCGATTAAGTTTTTATGATTCATGTATTGGTACAGTGATAGTGGTGCATGTCATTATTTCTTTAAGAATTTGCCGTCGTGTGTCGATTCAGTTTTAGCATTCACTATTATGTCAATAGATGATCGAATGTCACCTACTATTGTGACCGTGACAGTGTTGTATCTTTACACAGAAGGTAATTCAGAAGACAAAAGTTTTATCACAGTAAATTTAATTTGATAATGAATCGTTCGTGGCTTAATGGATAAATACATAATAATATATCTGCTCTTATGTATCAAACGATGCAGCTATGCAATAATTTTTCTAAGCAAATATGAATGTATCATCTCTTTTCGGACATTTCTTACGATGATGGAATAACATAGCTAAGTAGAAACCTGTAAAGTTAAAAAAAGGTGTATAATTACTGGCATTGTTAGCCAACATGGGTAAATATCGCTATGCTACTGTTTTAACTCAGAGACAATCATGCTTTCTTACTTGAAGGACTATTTAGAGCAGTTGGGATTTCGAAGAATATCCAAATTCATTAACCAATGTTTGTTCAAAATTTACCTAGACGTCTATCAAAAAGAAAGGTAAGATTATTTTTAAAAGACGAAGTTAAAAGGAACAGTCAAGGAAGTAGTGAAATCATCTTGTCAGTTAATAACATCTATTATACTATGAATAGATACATTCAATGTTAATTAGCTACCAAAAACAGTGATCTATGAATAATTAAACATCTGCTGCTTTAATAGGGGTTGAGACATGAAATTGGTGTCCTGGACACTTTGGAGTCCTTCAAAAATCAGCGCGCGCTTATTTTATCAGAGAAAAGTGTAGGGCGGTATTATCAACCTTTAAGATTCTAAATTTGAAAATGACAAACAGTGTACCATATCAGTGTATTCCATGATACGAAAAGTAATAGTACACTAGCGCCCACTGGTTGTAGAGGAAACAGGGGTAAATCAATCACGGTGTTCAAAGTAGAGTAATTTATTTAAAAGTCTTAAAAGTTTGAATAAAGAATTTCAAAGTAAAGAAATGAACATCCAAGAATTAATTGAATTAAATAAACTAATGTGAAAATAATAGTTGAATCTGATTTTGTATTAATTAATGTTTTTAAACTGCATATTTCATCGCAGTACATAAATATTATGTTACATACCATTTTGGTATTTTCTTTTTCTTTTATTTCAACGTATGCAAACATGTTAACTGAATTTATTATTAATAGCGTTATTAGTATTGTTGATGTAAACTTGATAAGTAATCAAGTTTATTTTCTTCATTTTATATATTAATACTTACAATTATTACTCAGTTTTTTTTAAGTCATCAAATGGAGGAAAATTCGCATTATGATTTTTTTAGTTGATGGTGACCCAGCGGTTCAATTAGAAGTTTTTGATTAAAATCATCAAAACTAAGAATAAAGATTCATTAAATCCTCCAATGTCATTGGACATTGGTCCAGCAGTGGACTGCCGCAGGCTGATGATGAGAAATCCTAAAACAGTACGGCAACTTATTTCCTAAGCTAAATTATATATTATTATTATAAACGAACATTTGCTGTCATCAAGGTAATAAGTTAGGTTTTGTCAATTTTTTTAAATAATTGAATCAGGCTAACATTGATATATGTATACCGACAATGACAAGGAAAGTGCTCTGAGGAGTTGTTTAAGATGATACCATCATCTCGTTTTTACTATCGCACCGCCCGCCACGGAGTAGAGTTCATCCACACTACCTGGAGCCATTGCGTCCATCCACAGTGCGCTTCCAGAGATCTTTTTTGCCACTTACCATCCGTCTTTGGAATGAGCTCCCCTCCGTGGTGTTTCCCGAGCGCTTTGACATATCTTCAAACGAGGCTTGTGGAGAGTACTTAACGATAAGCAGCGGCTTGGCTCTGCCCCTGGCATTGCTGAAGTCCATGGACGACGGTAACAACTCACCATCAGGTGGGCCGTATGCTCGTCTGCCTACACGGGCAATAAAAAAAAGAAAGAACCTATTTTGAAGTTTTCTTTTCACGACAATTTTTTTTTCTTGCTTCTATGGTTGGAAGAGCTCACAGCCCACCTGGTGCTAAGTGGTTACTGGAGCTCACAGACGTAAATGCGCCATCTACCTTGAGATATAAGTTCTAAGGTCTCAAATATAGTTACAACGGCTGCCCCGCCCTTCAAACCGAAACGCATTACTGCTTCACGACAAAAATAAGCAGGGTGGTGGTACCTACCCGCGCGGACTCACAAGAGGTTCTACTACCAGTACAAATATCGTCAGAAATATTTAAATTGTATCAGAATTGAAGAATCTAAGTGTATGGTTTGTTTTGGCCGTGTGTCCTCGCGTCGCGCTTCGCAGTGCGTGCAACCGCGTAGGCGCAGGAAGGCTCGTCTCATCTCGCGCAGGATGCGGCGCGCGCCACCGATACTCTGACCAGAGACCACATCGACTCGTGGTCATTTACACGTACTCTAGACACGTGTTACTCAGGTTCAACATGTTTCTTCATTGCGTTTATCGAATAACCCTAACAACGATTACAGTTGAATTTGAAATATTTTACTTTTTTTATCGCTTAGATGGGTGGACGTAAATGCGTCACCTACCTTGAGATATAAGTTCTAAGTTCTCAGTATTGCTACAACGGCTGCCCCACCCTTCAAATCGAAACGAATTACTGCTTCACGGCAGAAATAGGCAGAGCGTTGGTACCTACCCGCGCGGACTCACAAGAGGTTCTACCATCAGTAATTACGCAAATTATAATTTTGCGGGTTTGATTTTTATTACACTGTGTTATTCCTTCACCGTGGAAGTCAATCGTGAACATTTGATATGTACGTATTTCGTTAGAAAAATTGGTACCCGTCTGCGGGATTCGAACACCGTTGCATCGCTAGATATGAATGCACCGGACGTCTTATCCTTTGAGCCACGAGGACTTCAAAAAAGCTTTACTTACGAAAGCATTAGGTAGGTATTCCGGCAAGTTAGCTAAATGAACTTTGTAACTATGTTAAAGCTATAGAAAAATGGCTTGTTTATTATTTGGATGTAACGATGAGAACTGAATATTTAAATACCCTTGAGTTTTTTTCACGATTGCTTTATATACAGTTTTTGCTTGGGGCTAATATTTTATTTTAGCAAACAATTCAGTTGAATTTTGATTTAACTGTCAAATGATTCGCTAGAAAAATTTGACGACCGTAAGCCTCACATCTCGTAGTTCTGTTGTTCCCTCAGGTACACTGCAGTGGTATTGTCTAGAGCCGGATGCGTCAAACGGGACAGGCTAATGTGCGCGTTTCCGACGCAGCCGTCACTCTGACGCGAGGTACGTACTCCGGTGAGGCAGCTCTGACGCACGTCTGCAGTCATCTTTACACATACCGGACTGTTTCTTTTTTTTATAGCTTAGGTGGGTGGACGAGCTCACAGCCCACCTGGTGTTAAGTGGTTACTGGAGCCCGTAGACATCTACAACGTAAATGCGCCACCCAACTTGAGATATAAGTTCTAAGGTCTCTGTCTATACTAATATTATAAAGAGGAAAGATTTGTTTGTTTGTTTGTTTCGAATAGGCTCCGAAACTACTGGACCGATTTGAAAAATTCTTTTTCCATTAGAAGCCGACATTGTCCCTGATGAACATAGGCTACTTTTTTTTAATTTTTTTTTTTGGTTTCATGTGTGTTTTAATGTTTCCGAAGCGAAGCGAGGGCGGGTCGCTAGTATAGTTATAAAAGGAATCAGACTCAACAATGTTAATTCCAATAATAGTTTATGAAGATGGTTTTTTTTAAATGTCACGTTACTTTTTGACTATTAATTTACATTATGGTTTTAATACGCAGTTGGATCTCATAGGTTATTTGATCCAATCTAACAATCAAGTTCTAAGTGGTGCCAATTTCAAGATCGACTTATACCGTAAGCACGAACCACGGACGGTTTTTTTTTCCCTACCTATTCGCTGGTAGCCTAAGGGGCTATACACATAGCTACGCTGGCTTACGGTGCTCAACTTGAGAGAATTCGCTAACACTGGCCCTAGCCAGAGCACGGCTGCGCAGAATCTATCACCGTATCGGAATCGCGATCCACTGAGAAGACCCGGCGAGAAACTCAGCGGGTTATAAAAATAGACTGGATAATATATTGAATACTTCTGCAGGCTCATACTTACGGCCTTAGCAATTTAAGAATTGAATGTTTTTGGCGCGCACTAAAGGTGGGTGTAATGCGCGCCAAACGTAGTGCGTACAAGGGTTATTTCGTAATGAAGTAGGGTATTTTTGCATCTTTCAATGGTGCCTGTGCAGACTTGCAACCAAGCTAAACAGAAAAAAGTACAGGTAAGAGATATTGCACGTATAGTATTTGTGTAAGTATATTTATTTATTTCGTATTTAATGTATGTGAACTAAATTACATAACGCAAAATGACAGGTTTAGCAATGGACGCTTGTCGGTCGACTGAGTGTGCGGATGCTGCGCAGGCGCGCCGCCGGAAACGGAAGTCACGGGCGCGTTCGCTCGCTCATCTGAAACACGCCGGAACAGCCTGCTCACCGCTCTATGACACACTTGCGCGCGCACTGTTCAATAATTTCGGAATGGTCCATCCATTACGTCATTAAATCAAATCGTATCGTATAAAAAAATAAATAAAACAAGTACACTTCAAGTGAACTAGGAGAAATGAGAACTTGACTAACGTAACGAAAACGATCAAAATTGTATTCGTATTCGTGTAATACTCGCCAACAGCCTTAACAACCTTAGATATCTTCCTAATCGATCGATTTCAGATCCACAATGTTCCAAGAAGGAAGATAACGGCGAAGCTAAAACTGGAAATCAGATCTGATTTTTATACGTCGACTCTGTTATGGGCTAGCTTTATTTTTTATTTATTTATTTATTACACTTCATGTAAAATTTAAATTGCTGGACTTAATGCCTAAGGTAATCTCTACTAGCCAACCAAAGGTAGTGCAGAAGGAATAGTGATAGGTGCAATGAAATTTATATTAAGTTTTACCCACATGAAGAAGAAAAATCAATACAGATTCAATAAACAACAGAGCGATTTAAAGATTCACAATAATGAAAAATAGTGTTAGACAGCGGAGACAGCTAGGAACTTTCATTCCGTGCGCTAATGGAAAGTCGGCGTGACATTAGCAGGGCGTGACCCGACGCCGTGACCGGTCGCCGCTCCGTGAAATCCGTCAAATCGCCGTGCGCCCGCGCAAACGCACGCTCGTTTGCCCGTGCTTTACGGTCACTTGTAACAGGACATTTATAATTACCGACAAATCGATACGATATCTCGGCGGCAAGTCGTGTCGTCGCTGGAATCAGATTAGGAATATTAATCTGAATTCCTTGACACCAGGATTTAAGTTTCTGAATGAAATGTCAAATTTACATATATAGAAATATCTTATGTGAGAATCTTTATTCCTTATGTATTTGTTGCTGTTTGTTTGTTGTTGTGGGTGGACGAGCTCACGACCCACCTGATATTAAACATGATGCTTAGGAGCCCTTAGATATCTACAGCTTAAATGCCGCCACCCACCTTGAGATATGAGTTCTAAGGCCTCAGTTTCAGGTATTCATAATTATTTACGTGTAGTCGTCTCAAGATACCGACTCTAAAGACACAGCCGAAGCTATTTCTGGCACTCCCGATTCACCACTCAGACGTAGTAATTCTTACACCATTGGTAGGTACTTAGCAACATTTACAGTAATGGAAAAAAAGTGCACATGTAGCAAAGTCCTAGTGCTTAAAACCTATATAACCAAAATTCTGGACAACATTAGGTTAACGGTCTTCAAATTATTGATATGAGAAAGATATTATAACATGTAGATTAACTCTAAAAAGTATTCTAATAAGCTGCATGCATTACACAACTTTTAAACTTTTGAACATGTTTAAAGCAGCATTAAAAATGTGGTGTCTTTTTGGTTCTAGTAACACGATATGAGGCTTACAGTCGTAGAAACTTTTTTATTTTAATTTACAATAATACTTGAACAAAAAACAATATCGTGGAATGTAAATACCACTACGCGATGTGCATACGCTGCCGACCCGATGTGTAGTCTCGCACGTTCTTAATCGATTGAAGAATTAGAGATCGCAACACTATTCTCCGTAAACTTTGGAAATTTATGTGGTTGTAATGTAAAATGGACTTCAAGTTAAGAGTAGAACATATTAAAGATTTTTAATACTTGACAAATATAACAGTGGCATGGCTGCCAGAGCTTACATACAAATATAATGTCGAATTTGCAACGGTATTGGAACAATGGCTTTCCTGCTTAATGACACAATTAGACATGACCGTAGTACATACCCGTGTAGGTTTTACCACATACCGTCCAACCCAAAGGAAGGAAGGAACCTAGAAGAAAACATTGTGAAGATATTAGAACTACGGCCAGATATGGGAAAGAAGTAGTGGAAATATCTAGAAGGATCTACGATCGCATATGGCTTTCGGTGATTGCGAGCAGTACACACCAGCAGTACCAGTCACGACTTCATCCGCCTACCAAGCCACTGTAGCCAAAAAAATGTGGAAGTCAGCGGCTTGCTCTGCCCCTGGCGTTGCTGAAGTCCATGGGCAACGGTAACCACTCACCATCAGGTGGGACGTAAGCTCGTCTGCCTACAAGGGCAATAAAAAAAAAGTCACTCTAAGCAGCATGTGCCTCAATAACCGAGTCGAGAGCCCGAAGCCATAACTACTGTATGTTAGTCGTAGACATAATTAAAATTATATTTTAATGATGCTATATAATTTTTTAATTAATAAGATTCATATTTGGAATCGAGTAAGTATTATAAATGGCATTGACGAGCATAGCAAAGCTCATCACCTCTTGGTATGAGCTAAAAAAAATAGAATAGTGGTCTTAATTCTACTTATTAATATTCAAACTTATTCAAATTAAAGTGCATGCTTAATTAAAAGTCACCTGTTGAAGCCTAGAAAAACAAGACGATCTCGAACAACGATCAAAATTAATTCAACTTATCGAAATAATCGAGAGATCTCTTCCATTAAATCCTATTAAATCATAATAATGGAATAGGTAAAATATTTCTTGCTTCAGTTTTGCAAAGCTTCATTTGACTCCAAATTTAATTGTAATGTAAGTATATTATGTTTTTTTTTTTTTTATTGCTTTCGACAGGCTCACGATCTTACGGCTCATCTGATGGGAAATGATAACCGTCGCCCATAGACATCCAAACTACATCAGTGACTCAGATGCGCTGCCTATCCTGGCCTGGATGGGCAGCCTTATGTATGTTACACCGGCTATCCTGTCCTTCAGACCGGAACACAGTATTACTGTTTTGCGGCAGAAATAGACAGGACGGTGGTACCAACCCGGGCGGGCTTCTACACAGAACCCTACCACCAGTTATGTAAATGATACTTTTTTTAAAACATTTATATTTATTGCTAATGATATTATGAATATAAATAACTTATCCTGAGATTCCAAGTATTCATACTATGGCAAAAAAAATCAACGTGGCGCCACTTAAATCATTATAATGTTTATTAATTATTTTACTGTATTACATACTGAAGATCTGTAATTAAAATTAAATAAATAGTTGGTTCGTATATAATGGGCAGTACTGTTCCTGATATGACCGCAAAAACTTTGGGCTTCATTACTCTAAGAGTTCATTGCTTTTAATCCATTGATGTGAAATAAATTAGTATCTGCGATTGCTCTGCGCAATTGGGAACTACTCTAACTTTTGTAATCGTGACAAAATACATACACATATTAGATCCAGTTTTCAGTGAGTACTGAGGCCCAAGGACAACGTGAAACTTGAGAAATCTTTTTTTTAATGATTGAAGGATTACTGGTGGCCCGGAGGCTTTTCCATTTTCACCAGGACAGGTGGGCGAGCAAAGGCTCAGCCAGGAGGGGAACACTTGAGAAGTCTCAATTGTACTGTGTACAGATTGTCTTACCCTTAATATCAGAGCGTATTTTTTCCTACCTATTCGCTGATAGCGTAAGGGACTATTCCAGTTACGCCCGGACGGGTAAGTGAGCTCACGGGTTCAGCCTGAGAGAATTTGCTAACACTAGCCCTAGCAAGAGCAGTGCTTCGCAGAATTTACAACCGGATTAACAGTGCGACCCACTGAGAAGATCCGACGAGAAACTCAGTGGACTGTATCTGTGGGCTAGTTCGCTCGACGAACTCTTCGTCGTAATCGAAGAAGTCGATAGAGGAGCCAGAGCGTATATCAGCTTCGCGGCAGTAATTAGCAAAATCTTACTACCGTCAACTATTTAAACGTGCGAGTAAACTTTTTGGAACTTTTATTTTTATTACTTGGAATAATTAGTGCCTTCGGCATTTAAAGCCTTGATACGCGCACACCGAGCATCAAATCCGTTAGATCGCTCATACTTATTTATCGAAGTTTCCTTAAGTTACAGAAGGAAATGTAATAATTTAATTAATACAAAAAAAAGCTTAGGAAAGCGGCGCTCAAACGAATTGTCGACACGACCCGCCATTGTGCGAAAGTTGACACGTTTTCGCCTGTCCTCAATCTTTTTAAGAGACTGCAGTAGAATTAGCTGCGCTTTAGCTGACAGATTTCTTGATTTATTTTTTTCTTACCAAAAAAACATCCGCAAAATTCGCCTGCAACAGGATTTTTTTATCACATTCCTTATCTAGCTTTCCGAAAATTTAATCTTTGATCTGTTAAATAATATTATTTTTGGGCAGTAAAGCAATTATGGGTTTCGATTTAAAGTAGAACAGTCGTAGTAGTGCAATACAGATGCTGCATCGACCTTATTTGTGTCAAAAAATTTGGTGGCATTTACATTTTTTTCCCTACCTACTCGTTAGTGGTCTAAGGGGCTATTCTAACTACTCACACACCGTATCATTTACATTATTACTGCTTAATAGTATTACTTCTTAATGTAAGGCAAGATTCTAGCTTCTTGATACTTTAACAAATAGTACATTTCGTGTTACACTTGTTGTATGTTACAACGTAATGCCACCACTCACCTTGAGACATGAGGTTGAGGTCTCAATTTAATTTTATAACGGTTGTTCCACCCTTGAAACATGACTGCTTCATGTCAATGGCCAGAATTACGGTACCCCCGTTGACTGTAAATAATAAACAAAGAGACACTGACCATTTTATTTGTGTAATATATTTTGTGAGTAGTATCAAGTTTAGGCACATGTATATCCGGTCAGTTAGGCTAGTGCCAAAATACTAGTTAATAATAATAAAATATTATTTTTCAAAACTTATCCTAAATTATTTATTTCGAAGTCGTCGTGGCCTAACGGATAAGACATCCGGTGCATTCGTGTTGAGTGTTCGAATCTCAGGCGGGTACCAATTTTTCTAATGAAATACGTACTCAACAAATGTTCACGATTGAATTCCACAGGAATAACATCGTGTAATAAAAATGAAACCCGCAAAATTATAATTTGGGTAATTACTGGTGGTAGGACCTCTTGTGAGTCCGCGCGGGTGGGTACCACCACCCTGCTTATTTCTCCCATGAAGCAGTAATGCGTTTCGGTTTGAAGGGTTGGGCAGCCGTTGTAGCTATACTTGAGACTTAGAACTTATATCTCAAGGTGGGTGGCGCATTTATGTTGTGGATGTCTATGGGCTTCAGTAACCGCTTAGCACCAGGTGGGCTGTGAGCTCGTCCACCCATCTTAGCAATAAATTTTTTTTTATATATTATTTCTGCTTTCAGATCAGAAATCAATTCTTCATGTTCTTCTTCTCTTCAAATTTTATTAGGGTTTTAATTGAATCTATCGATAGTTTAGTAACTATATACTATGTTTTTTCAGTAAAATCGGTAGGATCGTCATGAAAAAGCTTTTCTGTAATCCTAAAACGAGAATTGTCAGCTGTTAACTTAAGTAACATGAGATTTCATCAACTCAAAATTACAACAAGCGGATAAACCATCGAAGAATTCCAGTACTAACCGAAACCGTAAATAATAATCCACTAAAAATCAGATATAAAAACATGTAGGATAATTACTGGCGGGGAGCGGCCCCATATGGGCTAACATAAAGTATTGGGTTCCACGCGAAGTACACATACACGGATAAATACGGTACTTGACTGACTGTTTATGTCATGGAAGCGGGTTTGTGCAAGCATTCACAGATTTTGATGGGGTAGCGCTGTACAGTCACTCGCAAAAGCGTTTTAGAAGAGAAAATTCAAAGTACTTAAATACATTTTAAATGACAACAGACAATTTAAATGAAATATACCTAAACAATTTTTTTTATTTAAGGTGGAGGACTTCTGAGAGGTATTATTGGAGACAGTTCCGTGGTATTACTTTACTGCCACAACGCCTGTCATCAGAGGAAGCGCATCTTAAATATCTGGGAGCACTACGTTCATGTAACAATAGTCTTTCGAATTAAATCCTTTCCTGATGGGTATGATATGTTCTTCAATAAAAGAGATTTAAAATAAGTCATTCTCTGTGCTCTTAATTATGAACGACGGTAACCTAGTATCATAAAATTAAATACAGATGGGCCTCATGCTCACAGAGAAAGATTACTGGATGTGTCTTTGGACAGTACTCGGTAATGAAGATGGATTCGTGTTCTAAACATACAATGTGGTTAATTATTATTTTTGATGTACATAGCTGTATTTTATTACATAAGTAGTTGTTTGCAGTTTGGAAGAAAGCAAGCCCTAAGTTTCTTTCCGATTCAGCGATGAAACTGCATTTCTAATGGATAGAAGAGTCACGATAACTTAAAAGTACATTTAAAGTTCTAATAGAATAAAAACTCTTTTTTTGTTTTTCTTATTACTCGTCGGTATTATAAGGGCTGCTGCCATCGGTTGAAATAAAAATAAATAGATGAGTAAAAAATGCAAAACATTTTTATAGAAATAATAAAAAGACCACGTAATTGTAAACATTCATTTAAATATGATTTTTAATCACTAAATGTCTTAGTATTAAAAAGAGTATTGCATTATGAACTTTCAAAATCACTAGCCAAAAATGGTATCTAATAAATCACAGTGGGAATGTTATCAATTGTACAAGGGGTGGGGCTTGAGGGGTATTCCGCGGCAGGGGAGCGCACACCTGGCCGCCGCAGCTGCGCGCCCGAGCAAATCTCACGCGCAGCTTCCTCGCCGCGCATGCGTGAACACATACACACACACAGGACAACGTAAAGCAGAGCTATGTATATGTGCGTGCGGAATGTATGTAAGCAGATTTATGTGCCCGCTGTCGGTAGATCTAGTTGGCTTTCAGTTTTATTCGCGTAATTCGAACGAAGATGATTATTTGAAATCAAAGTTTTGTTTCTCGTTTCGTATCAAGTGTCTATCTGCAGATATAGACTTGGTAAATTAGGAATAGGATGAAGATACAAGGTATGAAAGGAAGACGAATATGTCATCGTAAAAAATCTATACCAAATAAAATTGTTTTTAAATCTGGCTTTGTTATTCAAAATTATCTGAATCATCATTGTTACTTCTCCAAAATAAACAAAAAAAATTCCATATTTTATAATTCCAGCTAAAATCATTGTATTCCAAATTATCAATAATTTCCGCGCGTCTTCACTATAAACACTCTTACTATGATCATATTTGCGAACTACACGTATTTCAATCAGGCAAATGTATTCGAATATTGTTTAAAATTAAAACAAACAGTAAAAGAAACTCGAGTGTACGCAATCACATGATTTATATCACACCATAAACACACACACGCACACACGCGCGCGCTTTATAAGTACACGCACTATTTACCTACATAAGAAAACAGAAAACCGACAGTACACATGTGCGTGTTGTCGACTTTTTATATTATATGATTTTCCGTTGAATTTGAATCCAGAACGAATATTTAATCATTGCAAATGTTTGTTTTCCGTTGAATTTGAATCTAGAACGAATGCGACGAATTAAATCATTGCAAATGTTTGTTATAGTTGTGTTACTGGTGGTAGGACCTCTTGTGAGTCCGCACGGGTAGGTACCACCACCCCGCCTATTTCTGCCGTAAAGCAGTAATGCGTTTCGGTTTGAAGGGTGGGGCAACCGTTGTAACTATAATTGAGACCTTAGAACTTATATCTCAAGGTGGGTGGCGCATTTACGTTGTAGATGTCTATGGGCTCCAGTAACCACATAACACCAGGTGGGCTGTGAGCTCGTCCACTCATCTAAGCAAAAAAAAAAAAAGTTGTGTTTCACAAACTCGAGTACATCGTCAGATCAACTACTAAAATGTGTATTAAATTATTGATATTATCCAGGCAGCAGGCTTAAGTTTCGTTAAATTGGTTATAAGAGATTTAGAACGTAAAATATTAGTAAAAATTACTTCATCTGAAAATAATTTTATTCAATGATTCTCATCCAACGCCTCTTAGTTAGGAATTTTACTTTTTGTTTTCATACCTAATCGCTGGTAGCCTAAGAGGCTATTCCAAATATACCCGAATTGGTAGGTGATCTCACGGGGCTCATCTCGGGAGGATTTGCCAACACTGGCTCTACCAAGAGCAGTGCTTCATTGAATCTAACACCGGATCGGAATCGCGACCAACTAAGAAGATCTGACGAGAAACTCAGTGGGTTGTGTCTCTAGGATATTTTACCGAGAACATATTTTATATACATACACCGACATGAATATAACAAGATCTCGAATGCCAACTACCTCAATTAATGATTTTGAAAGAGAAATGATATAGTATCTCTATTACTGAGTAAGTTATTGACATTTAATAACTTCTTTTACAATAATAATTATAATCGGAAAACAGCATGTAAAATTTACTTTAGTTAGTCTGTTTTCACGTATGAATATTTGGATTTTAAACGAAATCGGGCTCAGTGATACTTTTTACGATTGTTAATTAATTATTACCACATACAATACACAATTAATTTAATACCACAATTTGCTCACTGGCGTAGACTTTGCCTAGAGGAATCGCTTGGGTTACGCTGGTGGGTGAATACTAAGTGTGTTTAAGTTTAGTGTTAAGGATACGTAGTTCTGAAAATACAATTTAAAAGCACCATTTTCTTTTTGCAGTATGCTCTCAGTGTATGAACAGATGCGGAAAACACTTCTGTTTAAACATGTTTTTTTAAGTAAATGGTACGAATACATTTATAAAATTCAGCACACACCTGCCTATTTTGATAAATAATCTCGAACTCCACAGTATAATTATTTTCGTTCGAAATATATTTTCTTTCCATACAAAACAAAAAAATAGAATTTAATTATTCAGGATACCGTTTTAATTACTTTTACCGCAACCGTACCGTCTTATAACGGTAATGGTTTCTTAATATTAACGAGCCGTAATTTTGTCTTTTATTGTCCAAATTAATTAAAATTTGATCTTTGATTAATTAAAAATTGAAGCCTGACCATACAGTGAATGCTTTGAATAAAAAAATAAAAACAATATTTTCCGAAAAACGTTTCCATCAAAATACAAACATCAAGTTTTGTAGTGAGTCAAATGCTGAATATCTTTCATTGAAGCCTTTGAACGCAACAGGTTACATTATCACGCAAATCCGCCACAAAACCGAGCCGATCTAATAGTGAATGGAGGAATCCTAAAAAACATTCCTTGCAAGTTGTATTGTCTGTATACAATGACAGGCGCCGTTTAACAAAGAGTTTACAAGTGTACAATTCACGCGATTGCTCTTTATATATCCACCGGTATATCGAGAGCCGTGATCTTCACAGCAATTAACCCCCTGCGAGGCGATTTGTTCAGTGCAAGAGAGGCAGGGGAGCTCAACTAACGCCGGCTAGGTTCCAAAAGTGTGATTGTTGTTATATCAATAGTAACAAAACTTTTTGTGTGGCGTGTGTACTTTTGTGATTAATATAATTATAATGTTCGCGGTGAATTTCGTTATTCGCGAACGATTATGAAACGATTGTTACGATTAATTCAATGATTCATATGAATATCATATGAAATTTATGAAAATGTGGTGAGCTCGATTTCGCTACGTTAAATTGTTTGCTCTGTAAACATTTCAAGTAAGTTTGCCGTTCGACGCTGTTAACTTGTAATAGTAGATTTTAGTTGTACAAAGTAGACTCAATTTATCATTATATGTATATGAGGAACGAGCGTGAATCGATATAATATTTATTCGTGTATTTTTTGTTAAAGTAAACGTCAAAAAAAATATGGAAAGATCGCCGCATAACTAAAAACACCAAAGTTCGTTTGATGAGGTGCTTAATATTTCCTATTTTCCTATATGGAGCAGAAACATGGACCATCCATCAAAAATGTCGTAAAAAGTTTGACGCCCTTGAGTTGTGGTGCTGGAGACGCTTGCTGAGGGTAAAATGGACTGCTCACCGCACTAATGTACAACATGGGAGTGCCAGACAGACTCATGCTCATCATACGAGACTTCTTGTCGAACCGTTCGTTTCGATATCGAGTAGAGGGAACTCGTTCTCGTCCCCGTCAACTGACTGCCGGAGTCCCGCAAGGCTCCGCGCTCTCCCCGTTATTATTTAGTTTGTATATCAATGATATACCCCGGTCTCCGGAGACCCATCTAGCGCTCTTCGCCGATGACACGGCTATCTACTACTCGTGTAGGAAGATGTCGCTGCTTCATCGGCGACTCCAGATCGCAGTAGCCACCATGGGACAGTGGTTCCGGAAGTGGCGCATCGACATCAACCCCACGAAAAGCACAGCGGTGCTCTTCAAAAGGGGTCGCCCTCCGAATACCACTTCGAGCATCCCACTCCCTAATAGGCGCGCAAACACCTCCGCCGTTAGCCCCGTCACTCTCTTTGGCCAGCCCATACCGTGGGCCTCGCAGGTCAAATACCTAGGCGTCACCCTCGACAGAGGGATGACATTCCGTCCCCATATTAAAACGGTACGCGACCGTGCCGCCTTCATATTAGGACGTCTCTACCCTATGCTTTGCAAGCGAAGCAAACTGTCCCT